>JAZDUH010000130.1:5445000-5700000 GCA_036419115.1 Scarus forsteni | reverse complement strand
AATTTTAATATTTCTTCTTAAAAATAAAGTTAAACAAAAGTTACAGCATCTAAATATTTCTCTCTACTCTTAAAGACTTACTCTCCGATTAACTAAAAGCAAATATAAATATATGACCTCCCTTTGAATAGTCTTTTAACATGTTTTGTTGTACTGTTTTTTTTATTTTTCTTTATGTGTATGTATAAAAATGTTACTTTATCTTCATAAAAAATAAAGTTAAAAAAGCTACAGCATCTAAATATTTTTCTCTATTTTTAAAACTTATTCTCTGATTAATTAAAGCAAAAATGAATATATGACCTCCCTTTAAACACTGGTTTATCATATTTTGTTGTATTGTTTTTTAGTGTTCTTTCTGTGTATGTATAAAAATGTTAATATTTCTTCATAAAAATAAAGTAAAAAAAAAAGCTTCAGCATCAAAATATTATTTTCTATTTTTTAAGACTTACTCTCTGATTAATTACAAGCAAATATAATAAATATATGACCTCCCTTTCCATACTAATTTATTATGTTTTGTTGCTTTGTTTTTTTTTATTGTTCTTTATGTGTATGTATAAAAATGTTAATATTTCTTCATAAAATAAAGTTAATAATACAGCATCTAAATATTTAATTTTCTCTATTTTTAAAGACTTACTCTCTGATGAATAAAAAGCATTATAAGCACTTTTGCCCAAAGTCTGCCTGAAGACATCACCCCGGCTCCCTCCTCATGGGTATTCCTTATAGCCTTCAAGAGGCTCTGGTCTTTTCATAGAGTGGTGGGATTGGATGAATTTGATCAGTAATGTAAAAATCTACATTCAGTAGTCTGATAAGTACACATTAAAAAAGAAAAAGCTTTAATATCCTTTGCTTGTCTTTGTTTTATGCAGTTTTGTTTGGACCTGTTTAGACTTTATTAACATATTGTATATTTTAGAGTATCTAAATTAAGTTCATAAACATCCAGCTTCGTTTACCTGCAGCTTGTTGTCGCGGACAACCACGAGCTGTTTCGCCCACTGGCCAAAGCGTTTCTTTCTCAGCAGGAAGGCGCAGATGCGACAGTCTCTAACTGGCTCTTCAGAGCTCTCCACCCTCTGGTCCCGCCCTTTGGCCTCTTCATCCTCTTCTTCGTAAGACTCGTAGGAGCTGCTCAGAGCGTCTGAGTCGTTGTCTGAGTCCCAGATAAAACACAAGCATTTAATAAAATTAAATCTAAAAAAAGAAAAAGTGTATTTGATGACCACGTCAGATATTTTATCTGTTGATACAACTATAAAGAAGCTGAACTCCAGCAGTGTTTGGGGGATTTTGATAGAAATCATTTACTTTGAATCTGCATGTCTCTGCATGTTCAAACACTCCATACTTTCACAGTTCATGTGTTCATATTTGGAATATGCTAAAGTCAGCAGAAGAACACATTTAGACTCACAAGAGTTCTTTGGAGGTCCGTTAATCCTTGTGACCGGATAGTTATTGTCGGCATCTTCATAGTAAGCGTCCTCCACTGAGTTCCTCGATGCTACAGGAGCAGAAGCGTTAACATGAGAAAACAGTCAAAAGAAAGAGAAAAACTCAATAATTCAGTAACAATAAATACAAATGTCACATATTTTGAGACTGCCCAATGTTGCTTCCTTTTTGGAAAGAGGTAAAGAGATAGAAAAAGTTCTGGGAATTGATTTACTATTCACTCCAACTCCGTTTCTTTTTTATTTAACCCCTGAAGATAAGTACACCAGAGATAAAAGTACCTATTTCATAGACTCTTGATGGCTGCTAGGAAAATGGTGACTATAAAATGGATGAATTCACAGCCACCTACAGTGGCACAATGGAAACAGAAGCTGAGGGAGGTGCATGAAATTGAGGCTTTAACTGCTCAATTACAATTACAGTCTAATGTCTTCGTGAAGAGATGGTTACCTCTAACAACATACACTATACTGCCAAAAGTATTTGCTCACCCATTCAAATAATCAGAACCATGGCCACAGGTGTATAAAATCATCACCTAGGCATGCAGACTGCTTTTACAAACATTAGTGAAAGAATGGGTCGCTCTCAGGAGCTCAGTGAATTCCAGCCTGGAACTGTGATAGGATGCCACCTGAGCAACAAATCCAGTCGTGACATTTCCTCACTCCTAAATATTCCACAGTCACCTGTCAGCTGGATTATAAGAACGTGGAAGTGTTTGGGAACCACAGCAACTCAGCCACCAAGTGGTAGGCCACGTAAACTGACGGAGCGGGGTCAGCGGATGCTGAGGCGCATAGTGAGAAGAGGTCACCAACTTTCTGCAGAGTCAATCGCTACAGACCTCCAAACTTCATGTGGCCTTCAGATTAGCTCAAGAACAGTGCAGAGAGCTTCATGGATGGGTTTCCATGGCCGAGCAGCTGCATCCAAGCCTCACACCACCAAGTGACATGCAAAGCGTCGATGCAGTGGTGTAAAGCACGCCGCCACTGGACTCTAGAGCAGTGGAGACGCGTTCTCTGGAGTGACCAATCACGCTTCGCCATCTGACAATCTGATGGACAAGTCTGGGTTTGGCGGTTGCCTGGAGAATGATACTTGTCGAACTGCATTGTGCCAAGTGTAAAGTTTGGTGGAGGGGGGATTATGGTGTGGGGGTGTTTTTCAGGAGCTGGGCTTGGCCCCTTAGTTCCAGTCAAAGGAACTCTGAATGCTTCAGCACACCAAGACATTTTGGACAATTCCATGCTCCAACTTTGTGGGAACAGTTTGGAGCTGGCCCCTTCCTCTTCCAACATGACTGTGCACCAGAGCACAAAGTAGGTCCATAAAGACATGGAGGACAGAGTCTGGTGTGAATGAACTTGACTGGCCTGCACAGAGTCCTGACCTCAACCCGACAGAACACTTTTGGGATGAATTAGAGCAGAGACTGAGAGCCAGACCTTCTCGTCCAACATCAGTGTGTGACCTCACAAATGCTCTTCTGGAAGAATGGTCAAAAATTCCCAATAACACTCCTAAACCTTGTGGACAGCCTTCGCAGAAGAGTTGAAGCTGTTATAGCTGCAAAGGGTGGACCGACATCATATTGAACCCTATGGATTAGAAATGGGATGTTGCATAAGTTCATATGCGAGTCAAGGCAGGTGAGCAAATACTTTTGGCAATACAGTGTATTTCATTAATTAAATCCACTAATTATTTTGTACCCATTAGTTTTATTCAGCTTGCTAGCTCCAGGGTGTTTTTCTGTCTATTTACCTTTTCGTCACACTGTGATACATTTATTTATTTATGTATTGTTGTTGTGTGATGTTGTCAAGGAATGTTCAATGTTGGACTTTTTCCATGTTTATCAAAACAAGTTAAAAAAATGCAATTGTGTGTTTATATTTTTGTGTGTGAGAACAGAACTGTTCATGTTGGTGGTGAAATACTGAGGCGTGGATCCAGGATCCAGAGGAACAGCCTCCTCGTAGTAGTCATCGGGCAGAGGGGTCGTTGGTAAAGGAGGGGGCGTGTCAGTCGGTGTCTGAGGTGAAAAATGTTGTTTAGAGGTTTTAGATTCAAAACAGCAGACAGTCTGACAGGGTGAGACTTTCTCTAACTTACAGATTTATTCAGACGAGTCTTCTCCTCTTCCTCCTTATGGTCTTTCTGCTCCTCAGGAGACGCACTGAGCATGTGCAGATCACAGTCTGGAAGATAATTATAAAATAAAGATATGATGCACCTTACTGAAATATGAATCTGTGGATGTTCTGAATGTCAATATAAAATGTTTATTTCTATTTTTAGAGTAAGGGTTCTTTAAAGGTCTACCCACCAAAATCCTCAAACAGAGACTCAACAAAACTGGTCCCGTTGCCATAGAGACAGCTGTTCATGTAGACATCTGATCCATTGACTGTGGGAAGGATAAATAAGGTGATAGAAATTGGATGAAAGTCACAGTTGGGATTGTGGTCTTTACAAAAATCAGCAAAGTAAGGATTACCAAAGGGAACAGAGAAGATGTAAACAACAAAGTGAAGTCTCTGCACAACAAACTGATTTTTCTGCTTGACAAATGTGTCGCATGGAGATCTCAGACAGGATGGGAGTCCAGACTGGAGCCTTTAAATCTTTTCAGCAGAAGAACAAAGAAAAACTGAAGCCACCAAGTGAATGTGAAAGTTTTGCAAACCCACAAAAATTTCTGAAAAAAGTTTTAAACTCAGTGCAGACAAAAAAGTGACTGAAGATTCTGGCTGTAAAAAACACGAATTGATGTGGAATACATAATTACACGCTGTGAAAAACCAAGTAATGAGGGTCTGTGCAGGGCTGGCTTGGTTTATTTAAACAGCGTGACAACATGTTTACATGTCGACTTTCTCCTGACTGTGACCTCCGCTCATCGTCCTCTAAACTTTACGTTTGATTATCCTCTTACCTAAATCCCTTTAACCTCTCAGACATGCTGTATTCTTACAGATAAACACTCAGCCATTACAGTGCTGAGGCAGTTTTTCTACAATTGGCCTAGAAACAGATTCAACCTCAAGTAAAACAGAGAACACGCTCTGTGACATCTGAATAAACACCGATGTTGAAACATGAGAAAATGTTTTGGATAAGCAGAGGTTTGCCTGAAGTGCTGCAGATGTCATACTGAATACAGATAAAGCTGAAAATATGTTAAGCAAACACAAACCTATTTGATTTACGTAATAATTACCTTTAAATAAGACTTTAATATTTTCATGTTACAATATTCTTAAATAGACCTCAATCAGCCTTAAATCAGAACAACTGAGTAATCAATAAAAAAACACAGATTTATGATTACATCTTTTCTTACCACTGAGTAACACACCTTCACTTGAACATCATCACACTACAGCACATAAAATACACCAAGTTGTTTCACAACATTTAACAATGTAAGTTTTATGAGTGTTGCCAGTTTTGTAATAAAAATAAAGTAAAAAAAAAAAAAAAAAAAAACATTGTTCCATACTGTCCTATTTACAAGTCACAAAATACATTGTGATATTTTGTATATTTATTAATGTATAACAATATAAATAGATTATTTTTATTCACACCCCAACTGTTTTTACAACATTTTTATCCACACAAGGGCGGGACATTGTCAAGTCCAGTTGTGACTGGTGCTGATGTTAAAGCAACACTCCAACATTTTTGATGTTTTCCTGTCTCGCCTCACTCCCAAGTCAATGCCATGCAGATAGACACCATTCGTTCGACTATATGTGCAGTAAAAAAGGAAGAGACGGGCAAGGCTCACCCACCGCCAGTTAGCTTAGCTCAAACACTGGGAGTCAATGGGTAGTGTTAGCCTGCCTCTGCCTAAAGTCATCAAATAAATTCTTTAGCAGCTCTAACCAGTCCTGTGTGCTTTTTGTGACTTTTTTTAATCCCTTTGCTTTAAATTATCTTCCCCTATCGTCGTATTATCTTCTTCTTCTACTCCTAAACAGAGGCTTTGTTTGTTGACCTACTTCCACGGTGGTTTTCATGAGAGATGTGGCATTAGCATTAGAAAGAGTCATGTCTTTTGTCATGAGTAGCCATAAGTTAGAGCAGCTGATATATGAGGTCTCACTATCTGAACTTTAACCATACAGAGCTTGAGTGCCCAGGGTTTTAACTTAATAGTTATTCTCTTCATTCGATCACCATTTCATTTATTTAATATGATAAAGACATGAAATGGTGTATCTGTTATCATGACATTTAAAAAGTGAAAGTATCCCATTTAACTCCATCCCCTCGTCTGAAACATCTGAGAGGCTCATTCTGTACCTGAGAGCTGCAGTGAGTCCAGGATGTTACGGAGCGAAGCCATCTTTTCAGAAGTTGCAGGACTGACCGTCTCATGGTCCAACATCTTCAGCAGAGAGCCCAGCTCGCTGACAAGTCGCTCCATCACCACTGAAGGAACACAAAATATACACAAGAGTAAAAAAAAATCTGAATTTACAGCATGAAAAATGACTCTTTGGCACTGTCTTGTCAGTATGGGAGCAGCATCCTGCAGTCTTAACATGGCTAAAATGCTTATGCTGTTACACCAAATGCATCAAATATCAATTGAACACACACATGCGCAGCCTTACAGACATGTGCCAGCAGCCATTACGCCAGCCAGGAGCTCGGCTCACCGCCTGTCGCAACAGCTGAGAGGGAAGAGATTTTTTAACAGCCTAACATATCACCTCATTTGTATCGTACACATGGGATGATAAGCACTGCTGTGTGTGATTTAGTTCTCTACACAACACAGTTTGGCTGTGTGGTAATAACCAAAATCCCCATCTTGCTGTTACCGGCAAAATGTCGACACAAGATACTCTGCATGTGTCATGTTTTTTTTAAATAAATATCTAAAGGTTGTTGCAACACTAGAATAACTGACATTGTTCCCGTTATAATAAAAATCAAGCAATATCAATAATAATGTTGGACAGCATGTTAACCAACACAGAAGTTGCAGACACCCTCTTTATTATTAAAAATCGAATGGAAAACTGAAAAAATTGTCTAGTGACTAGGGCTGGGACGATATGCTTTTGTCCCGATTAGGTTTTTTTACGACTTTCAGGTGCCAATTTAAATTGAGATTCTATAATATTGCTGATTTTTGCACTCTTTCGTTAGCCTTTTTGACACCAGCGAAATGAGCAATGATGATGCCTACAGATAGGGTTGGGCGATACGGCCTAAAAATAAAATCCCAGATTTTTTCCCTACAAAACTTGAATCACAATTTTGATCGATTTATTTTCCTCTCAAAGCAAAAAAACTCCAAGTGACACAAAAATTACATGAATCAAGTTCTACCTTTATGTTCTCAAAATATATTCCTCAATCAATCAGAAATTTCCCTCTTAAAATTAAAGTGTGTCATAAAATGTTGATTATGTGGTTCTAACGCAGGCAGGTTTGCCCACATAAACACTGAAAGCTGAGGGATTTTCAAAGCTTGTTAACGTGTTTCTGTATGATCAATATTTAATCTAATTTAAAAAAATTAAAAATAAAAGCATATAAAAGTGCTTGTGCAAAACCTGACAGGGCCAACATCATGAGAACTGTAAAGTTTCAGTTTTTATATTTTTTTCAATCTTTGCAACTACTTACAATTTAAGAATGTGCATGGAAAAAACTGGATTTTTAATTTTTAAATCTCCTTCTGACAATAATTAGAATCAACCGATTTAATCAATATATTGCCCAGCCCTACCTACAGACTAGATCAGGAAAAATACACATCACATGTGAGTCTGTTTTTAGGATTTATACAGCAATATATTTTAACCAGCTATCTATACTCTCTCTTCAAAAGCCTGGACTGCATTTAAAATGGCTTATTAACACAGACTAAATGAAGCATTTAAATTTGGAAAAAAACAAAAAATAAATTTAAAAGTCATCAAAAAAAATTCTTATACTTATGTGAATCATTTTTTCTCCTACCCCTACTAGTTAGAAAATATTTTTATAATTTCCACATACCATAATTACCAAATTTTCATCACTCATAAGTAATGTTTTAAAATTGAAAGGAAATTCAGGATTGTCTGTTTTGCGCAGGGCTCAAGCACAGGGGTTTATTGGCATACCAAAATTTGAAAGTGCAGAAAAAAACATGATCCAGTAACATTTGGGACCAGAGTTTACTTGCTGAAAAAATTAAATGTGTAACCATTTTATAAGAAAGTAAAATCCTATGGTGATTCCTCATTTAGAAAGTACATTACGCGATTATTTATTCATTTATTTAACCTTTATTTAACCAGGAAGTCCCATTGAGATTAAAAAAACTCTTTTACAAGAGAGACCTGGCCAAAGTAGCAGCCGTACAGAGACACAGTAAATAGAAAATGACAAAACACAATCAACAGGTTTAAAACAAATAATCAAATACACATTTAGATTTCAAGAAAAACAACCACATGCCTCTGTCGCCACATTCTTAATGATGCTCTTGAATTTATTAAGAGATATCGTTGCACAAACTGCTGTGGTTCTTGCAGTAAAATAGTCTTTTTACAGAGCATCATGCTGGGCCTTTATTTTAATATATCAATATCAACATTAAACAAATAAACGCCATATTTACTAGATGTGGAGAAATATCGATTCACCTAAGTATCTGGACTTTTTGTTTGACAATTTTTAAACTGATTTTTTTGTTTCTTACCTAAAACTGCACTTTTAAATTCGGTATGCCTATAAACCCCTGAGCTTAAGCCCTGCGCAAAACAGACAATCCTGAAATTCTTTTAATTTCAAAACATTACTTACGAGTTATGAAAATTTGGTAACTATGGTATGTAGAAATGTTGAAAATATTTTATAACTAGTAGGAATAGAAGAAAAATCGATTCACATAAGTATCAGGATTTTTTTGTTTGACGATTTTAAAATCGATTGTTTTGTTCAAAAATCCTTTGTTTCCACATTTAAATGCTTCATTTTAGTCTGTGTTAATAAGACACTTTTAAATGAAGTCCAGGCTTTTGAAGAGAGAGTATAAACAGCTGGTTAAAATATATTACTGAATAAATCCTAAAAACTGACTCACATGTGATATGTATTTTTCCTGATATAGTCTGTAGGCATCATTATTGTTAAATTTTTTCGCTGGTGTTAAAAAAGCTGACTAAAGATTGCAAAAACTGGCAATATCGTAGAATCACATTTTAAATCAGCACCTTAAACAGGGTTCCTACAGCTCAAGGCAAGTTATATTCAAGACTTTTTCAGACTTTTTTAAGGCCGTTTGAAATCAAATTTAAGACCAAGTCGACAACGAACCACAACTGAAACAAACAAAAACACCACATGAATTACCTGGGTTAAAGGCAATTTTAACCCAATGTTTATTTTAAATAAAACATCACTTTAATCTTTTTTAACCCTGTTTTTAAAACTTTATGCCTATTTTGCCCCATTCATCTTTTTTGGCCACTGTCAGAACCACTGGAATTTTTACATGGTTTTTGAAATTTAATTTCAAATTTAATTCCAAATTTTGCTGCCATAATCAATTTTCCTAAGCCACTTTTGGATTTTTTTGTCAATGTTCCCCATTTTTTTCTCTCTCTCCAGGCACTGTAGGTAGAACCAAGACATGCGTCTGCTCTAAAAGATCCTGGTGCAACCACATCACCGTTTTGTTAGTTCCGCTATTGTGATTATACGATGTTGCCACGAGACGGATAAATGTTACTAAATATTTTTTTAGTTCAAACTAACATAAATCTTACAAATGTGTTCAAATTTTTAAGACTTTTGAAAATTGGATTTAAGACATTTTAATGCCAATTAAGGCCTTATTTTTAGAATAATGAATTCAATGCCTTTTAAGACTTTTCAAGGATCCGCGGGAACCCTGTAAAAAATCCTAAAAAATTGAATCGGGAGAAAAGCATATTTTCCCAGCCCTAATATTTACTAACCTGGTTTTTCATTTCAAAGTATGATGTGATATATTCTAACAACTTTATATATTTCACAGCCCTCGAAACATCAGGCTCCACTTTCAGTTTTGCATCTGAAGCTTTCTTTGAAAAATGAATATTTTCATGTTAAACACTGACATCCTGTGCGTTGTGTTGACCTTGACATTGTTCCAAAAGCCCCTGCCATGCTCTCACACTTCCTGCCGCATCAGAGATGACAAAGAGCAGAGAAAAACGAGGGGAGAGACTCAGAGGAGAGAAAAGATGGGAGAGGAAGAGGGGGCAGGAAGCTTCCTATCCTGAAGGAAACAGAGCCAAAGTAAAAAGGAAACTCTGAAGTTCCACAAGAGATAGAAAAGGATGTGACTACTGCACGGCTCATTCAGCTGGGCCTTCATTCATAACACTCCTGAGAGGCAGATGTTGGAGCTTCAGTTTGGGCTCTAAGGAAAGTTGACTGGCCTTTAATTAGAAACAGAGAAGAGAGATCACTCATGTAGCTCTTTATTTTAACAACTGAACTGTTCATTGAAAACATAATTCTTCCATATACATCATCTAAAAAAATGAGTTCTTATGAAAACTCATCGACACATCGTCCTTCATATAATGAAAATGATTCATGATGTCACATGGTTACTTTTCTATAATGTGAATGGGTGGCTGTGAAAACAGTGAGGGGAATAGTTTCAAACAGCAAAAAATAATTAGCATTAATTTGACCCATAAGTTCTTATAAAAGTATTTACAATGACCTGGGGCTGGGCGATATGGCCTAGAAATAAAATCCCCAATTTTTTTCCACAACACTCGATTGACGATTTTAATCGTTTTTTTTCCTCCCTAAAAGAAACAAAACTCCCAGTGATATAAAAATGAAACAAATCCAGTTTTGCCTTTATGTTGTCTAAATGTTTCCCTCTTAAAGTCAAAGTCTTGGTCATAGAAGGCTGATTATGTCGTACAAACGTAGGCAGGTTTGTCTACATAAACACTAAAAGGCTGAGGTATTTTTACAGTGTTAGCATGAAACTCTCTGATCAATATTTAATCTACTTAAATAACAAATACAAGCCTATAAAAAGTGCTTGTGCAAATCCTACAAGGCCGACCATCACGAAAATTGTAATTTTTCTAAAAGAAATTGCAACTACACACAAGAAAAAAGAAATCTCGATTTTAATTTTTTAAAATCTTGTGCAGAAAATAATTCAAATTTGCCCAGCTCTACAATGGCCTAATAATAAATTAACATTCTTCACTGGTGCACATCAGTACTGCACTAGGCAGGCAGCAGAAGGTAGATTCAGGCCTCAATGCAGGACAAATGTGATAAAAGGTTCGGTTCACCACAGAGCAATGGAGGCATGGAATTCATTACCAAGCTTTTTAATCTCAGACAGAAAGAGAAGCTGCTTCAACCAGAAATTAAATATTTATCTGTTTACATGTGGCTGAAAGATAATGCATTGCAGATAATGCTTCTCCCTAGTGATGTGAATGTTGCTGGTAATCCAAAGAGGTAAAGAAAGTTCTGTGGTTTGTCTCTCCTGTTTTCTTTTTTTGAAATATTTATGTATTGGTTTACTTTTTGCAATCAAGAAGTGAATAACAGAGCTATGCTATAAGTGCAGTGTATGTAAGTCATGCTCAAAAGGATGAAGGTATTTTTTGTTGAAAATGTAATATGTGGACCCTAGGAAGAAAAGCTACTAGATATTTGGAGTAACTAATGGTAGATCCAAAATAAATCAAATCAAATTTTAATTCTATTGTTTGAGTTTTTTGGTAAAACAATACATCTGACGATATCGCCTTCGTTTACAGGTAACAATGATCAATTGTCTTACTTAATTTATTTTAATACAGGAACTTTACAAGGAAATTAGAAATTGATCAAAATAATAAGGGGTAGGAAATGCAGGATAACTCATACAATACAACACAATGTATTAAGGCAATGATAAAATACAGAACACTGTTATAAGATATAATAATATGCCGACTCATGATTCTACACAATACATTTTGTGACACTACATAAGGATACGACGCAGCACAATAAAGTATGGGTGTAATGGTACATGTATCCGTACCGAACCGCTCGAAAAAGAACGTTTGGTTCAGTACAGTGCTGTACTGGAACGAGTACAGTAAGTTTACGTTAGCCGCTGCACATGGCTCTTTAATATTCATGGCGGGGGTACTCGTCTATGATTGGCGTGGTTAGAGCAGGCTTTTTAATATTCATGAGGAAAGTGGTCTGTGATTCGTGGTCTTGTGATCATGTGCAAGTCATGTGAAGGTGACATCTCACGGCGAGCCAATCAGAAGACGAATATCAAAGAGCTTCCGTAAACACAACAGCTTGTGTCTGAATTGTGCATCATGGCTACTGCTAGCGACCAACCAGAGCTTGGAGACTCTCCCCCATCGCTGAAATCTCCTGTTTGGGAACATTTTGGCTTCCTGGTGAAATATTGCAACGGAGAAAGACAGGTGAATAAAACAAAGGCGGAGTGCTGATACTGCTCAACTAAGGTCAGGTATTTTCTGACAGCACGTCATACATGCTAACTCACCTGAAATGGCACCACTCAGGTGTATAGATTTCCACGGTAAGGAAAAAAAACACTGTAGTGCAAATGCAACTGCCGTCTGCATTCAAGCAGCCTCTCCCTGACAATTCAGATCGGGCCAAAGCGATAACAGCATCCATCAGTGTTTTTAGAGCATAGGATCTAAGACCATATTCATTTATTTTATTCAACTTATTAGAATTACCAAGCAGCACATTGAATTTATTTTGGTTTTAAGTTGTATAATGACAAATTTTTGTTTTAATAAACGTGCTAAACAAGCAAATGGTTTTGCGCTGTTCCCATACTGTACCGAAAATGTACCGAACCGTGGCCCCAAAACCGGAGTACGTACCGAACCGTCATTTTTGTGTACCGTTACACCCCTACAATTTAGTCATATAAACACAACCCTAATATCAGACGACATTTTTTTCTCTTTGCATAAACATTAAAAAATAAATTTTGTATGAAGAAATTTAAAGGAAGCCTTTAAATACTGCAACCCTCCTGTCTTTCTAAAACAAACCCATGATGGCATGTGCCTGTGCACATACTGTAGAAAGACAAAACTTATGATCTCTGTTCACCTTTCAGTTTGTAAAACTCAATTTATATTTTTATGAGTCATGTTAGGCAGCACCAAATGTTAAAGCCAAAGAAACTGAACCTTCTTTACCTTCTCTGCTTTGTGAATCTTACAATATCGTCCTCAGGCTAAAAAGACATTACAGGCATCAGGGGCTTATTCACGTGTATTATAGCCCAAAATGTTAATGCTTTCATTTCTCTCAGTACTATCCCTGAAAGGATGCTTAGACACCAGCATTATTTTAAAAGCAACACATCGTCCAACCCTTCAGGGAATCAGATGCTGTGAGTTTGACCTGCAGTAGCAGACTCTGACAAGGAGACACATCTGGATAAAAAATGTTGTTTCTAACCCAATCCCAGTCATCAGTGACAATACTTTTGGCTGCAGCTAAAATTTTAGTTCCTCTAAAATTATAAGTTGAGATTAAAAAAAACAAAGTTTGTGTTGTCTGAGGCGAATACCTGCCTTTCTTTGAATAAAATCTGGCACAAGGGTGAAGTTAAAACGAGATCAAAACAGCCTCAGTCTGTCTCACACAGAACAGAGAGAGAGAAAAGCCCTCAGTCCCCCTCCCCCCTCCCATCTCCCCCTAATCAGACAATACTCTATTGTTTCTGCCAGGGCCAAATTTAGATGATCACAATGCTCCTTGAGTCCAGAACAAACAATCGAAGTCAGAAAGTCCAACATAAACAAAACAGGAACCAACACACACAGACAAACACACACACGGTCCTGCAGGGGAGTGGTGCTCTACAGCTGCATCATCTCCATCCGTGGGCACTCTGGGCTGAAGGAGATTTCTCCAGCAGCTGTGTGTGAGTGTGTGTGAGTGTGTGTAGGGTTTCTCGTCCAGCAGCTGTGATTTCCTGTCTTAGCTGTTGACAGAAGCTTTTCTTCACTCCTTCCTGATCGCCACTCTCTTCTCCATCCTTAACCCCGTCTTACTCCCTCTTTCTTTCCTGCTGTTTCTCTTCCCGTCTTTCTGTTGTTTTCTTCTTCCACCTCTCTCTTATTTAACAGGAAGTTTTTCATTTTTCATTGAATAGTTGCTAAAAATGAAGACCAACTTTGTTCGCTTTTCCAGGAAATTATTTAAGATGTGCAAAAGGAACAAAACAAAAACAACACAATAGAGTGGAGCGGGGATGAGCTCATTTTGTGTACTAACAAGGAAGTTAGTGTCAGCAGGTTTCATGGAGAAAAGCCCACAGGGCAGATGGGTTTTTGGGTTATTTCACATTTTGTTTATAGAGAAATCTTAATGATTCTGCAACAGTAAAACTAACATTTGACCATAGAGGAAGTACGCCACAGACACAAGACTTTGTCACCTCTAGAGCTGGGTATCAATTCAGATTTTCTGGATTGATTCGATTCGATAATACAAGGTCTCGAATCGATTGAATTTACGATTTAATTCGATATTTATTCATTCTGCATATTACTTGTTTTTTGTCCAACTTTTCCTTTGCACTTGTTAAATCTAAAATACTGTACATCCAAACATCAGCTTTTAAACTTGCCAGTGGTGCCCATATCGTGCTTCCACCATGTTTGTTTGCAGGAACATCTCATGAGATCTTGTTCAGTAGAAAGCAACGCTAAACGCTGATCACACAGGACTCACAGGGTTGATACCACAGGCTGCTTCTCTGCACATCCAAAGAAGAAAAAACTACCCAAGTTAAAAGATCGATCTTTGGATTTTATGGATTGATTATGAACCAGTTAAAGGAAAATCTATTTAAATCGATTAAATCGATTTTTTTAACCCAGCCCTCGTCACCTCCACTACACTTCCAACTTTCAACTATCATCAATTCTGGTTGTCAATCCAGTTTTTTAGCGATTCCCTTATGCCTCTAGATTATTTATGTGGTGAAAAAATGTCCTTTGCATGTTTACAGTGGTCACAATTTCTGACAAATGGCACTTCTGATATTTAATACCATGCTGCAAGTGTCTGATGTTTCTACCTTTGTTTGAAACACAAAGACACAAGACACTGGATGTTGTGCTGTGTGTCTTTTTTGAGTGCAATTATGCATCAATCTTCTGTTTCCTTCCTGCCATTAATCCATCTTTGACTGTTTAGTTATGGTTTCTGCTGACTGCTTCTAACAAGAATGTGAAGTTCTTGATTTGTAAGGCATGTAGAAAAAGTGGAAGGAGTTGATAAAGGACTAGTTAAGAATTAAACTAAATCATATTGCTTCCTTCCTATCAATTCTCAACTGGAATTGAATAGGGATGCACCGAAATGAAAATATGTGGCCGAAGCCGAATAAAATATAAACGCTTGGCCAAATACCAAATATCCTATGCGGAGGCTAAGTAGTTCACTATATTTTTTGATAGTGCACAAATAACTTAGAATGCATTTTAGACATGTTTTTAAAAGAAAGTAATTGTTATTGAATATTATGACATTTTTTAACATTCCAGTTGCTTTTGCTTTTCAAAAAAGGCCCTTCAAAGTTTTTCATTCATGTAAGGCCTTCAAACAAAACAAAACATACATTACAAATTAAACTTAAGTGCACTGAAGGGGATAAACCTGCAACAACTGAATTATTGTCCTTTTGACACAAGTCTGCTTAGCCACAGTCACACGCAATGACGTATTTGATTTCGTGATTGTGTCACACGGTACTATTCGGCCTTGCTTTTACCTAACTTCACCGAAGGCCGAATATGGCTTTCTTGCATTATTTGGCCAAATATATTCGGTCATTGAATATTCTGTGCATCTTTAGAATTTAATTCCCATCCTCACTGTGGGAGAAAAAAGCTACAAAAACAGTGTGAGGTTTAGGGATGGGAACTGAAAACCAATTTGAGTTGAGAATCGTTAACAGCTCCAACAAAGAATCGATATCATTAGTCTTGTTGCTAATCAAATCCCTTATCAATTCCTTCCACTGACAGGGTTCAGACTCGGTCAGAATTGTGGCTTAATTTTTTACAAAAGGTGCCTACTGCACAACCTTGAGTACAGAAGCAGTTATCTATGCTGTGACGTGTTTGACATTGTTGACACTGAAAATCTGCAGGAATCAGTAAGGGAATCGTTACAGAATTGGGTTGATTAGCAGGATCATTAATAGCACTGGTATCGATAACATCTTTTAAATTTCCATCCCTAGTGGAGTTATGACATGCTACAGTTTGTTTGTATCCCCTTAATTTTCCACCAAACCACTGCTTTGATTAGGAACTATTTGAGACATGGAACAAAAGATTGGCTTGGCTTTCTCCAACAATTCTGTTAATTAATCAGAGAATTTGCACCGTGAACAGCAATTACAGCATTAGTGTCTATCCTGAGTTTTTCTGAACAGAGAGACAACTGAGCTGTGACACTGCGGCACACGTTGATATACCTCACACTAGGGCTGGGTATCGATCCAGATTTTCTGGATCGATTCGATATTACCAGGTCTCAAATCGATTCAATTCATGATTCGAAATTTGTTCAGTCTGGGTTATCTCAGTAAAAATAATGCTGTAAATGACTTTTTGACCTGGTGCATTATTAAAACTGTTGTTACATTAAGAACTGAACCCAGAGCAGTTACATTAATCAAATTTTAATGATATGCATTAATGCATATTCTGCAAGTTACTTGTTTTTTGTCCAACTTGTCTTTTCTTTCATGCTTGTTAAATCTGAAATATGTCCAAACATCAACTTTTAAACTCTCCGGTGGTGCCCCTATAGTGCTACTCGCTTCCGCCATGTTTTTTTGATTGCTTGCAGTAACATCTCACGAGATCTAGCAGAGTTGATACCACAGGCTGCTTTCTCGGACCGTCCAATGAAGAAATAACTACCCACGTTAAAAGATTGATCTTTGGATTTTAAGGATCGATTATGAACCATTTAAAGGGAAACCAATTAAATTGATTTTTTTAACCCAGCCCTACCTCACACAGCCCCACACAACTGTCTCTTTAAGTTTGTGTACATAACTTGTTTTAGCATCTAACAGCAAACTTGTTCAAAAATCCAGGCATTGAGATGCTGAAGCTAAAACACTAACCTCCTTCTGGATTTTTAACCAATTACTGCAACATTCTAGTGAGATGAACTATTCTAGGAAACATTACAACATGTGCCAGAAACAACACAATTTAATCAATAGCTGTGTAAAGCTTAACGGGGCTAATGGAGTTTCTGACTGGGTCTAACTTTAACCAGACAGTCAAGGCCATCCACTAATTCTCTCTCTCTCTCTGCAACAGCCTGTGTACGCCTATCTCTCTCTATCACTTCCCCGTCTCTCTCCTCTTCTCTTCTGGGGCACCCGAGGGTTCAGAGGCTGAGAATCAGCTGTTCGCGAGGCTTGTGGTCGGTCCTACCACAGAGGGATCTTTGTACAACCCCCTACACCACACACACACACACACACACACGCACACACACACACACTCACAGCCACATGGCACAGATTTCTTCTCCGATTCTTGCCCTTGTTAATGGATAGACACATACATTATTCATATGTCTCTCACGCAGAGATGTTGTCCTATATGAGTAAAAATACAGGCACACAGGCTGTCTGAAAAGTACGCTTGTGTGTGATTATGCATACATTTTTCTGTGTTTCCACAAACAGGCTTCCTGTAAGAAGATGGCCAGTCATGGGACCTTGAGGCATGCGACTCTGATTTGAACTGATTTGGTGTGTTTGGTTGCAGCTCAGAAAAAAAAATCCTGCTCTCTGCTGCTGTTCATCTCTCCACATTATGTTTATGGGTGACAGAGAAATAATACTTTTCTTCTCCAGACCTGAGGCTTTCACTCCCATCCATTACACACCCAACCCATCAATCAACACAATCCAGGGCTGACCTACTCCCACTCACGTCTCAGATCTTAACTTGACTCATCTTTTGTTCTCCCTGCAAACACCTCAAATCAGTGACTATACTGAGCTGCCTTGGTTATTTCCATTATGTTTTTCTACTTTTTAAAACGATACAATCCCTGTTATCCTCAAGAAAACATAAAACATTTACATCAAAATATACTTATAAGGCTTAACCATTTAATATTTCATGGCTGAACAAGCAGAACAATATATATTTAACCTAAAACGTTTGCAGCCGCTCCAAAACTCTCTGGTCACTTGCCTTTAGCACTTTGTAACTTTAGGACTGACAACTTGTTAATGAGTCTACTGTGAAAAGCCAACAGTTTTATGGCTTTAGGTGGCACACTAGCCTTGAGTTGAAAGTATTTAATCATGAGTTTTCAGGACTCTACAATGACTGAAACAATGGCAAAGGCTGGGAGACAGATGTAGCTGGTGACAGAATAAGTGAAGAAGGGAAAAGCAACAATAAACATGGAAGCAGACGGACAAAACGCAACAGTCTGACAGCAGGGCGAACACAATATGACTGTCAACTAGACCTGGGCAAAAAATCGATAAGATTTAAAAATCTAGTTGGCAAGTCAAATCGATTCGTTTTTCCTGAAACTCGAGTTTAACGATTTATTTTTGTAATTCAACCCATTCATTTCACATTCGCGAGGACCCGAGGCTTTCCGTAGTGCACTTCCTGCAGTATGTCACTACTCTCCCCCTGAGACGTCACGGCCATAAACAATTGGGGTGGAAATTGATAAGATTTATCAATACCAATGCTGTTAACAATCCTGCTAATTGATCCAATTCTTTAACGATTCCCTTATCGATTCCTGCAGATTTTGGGAGTAGGCAAATGTTGGTCTGATTTTCAGTGGCAACAATGTCAAACAAGTCACAGCATAGATATCTGCTTCTGCAAGTTGCTGGTGTTTCCACTTACTTAAGGTTGTGTAGTAGGTGCAATGAAAATTAAGCTACAATTCTGATGCTTCTGAACCCTGTCAGTGGAAGGAATTGATAAGAGAATTGATAAGCAAAAAGATTAATGATATCAATTCTTTGATGGAGCTGTTAACGATTCTCAACTGGAATTGGTTTTCGATTCCCATCCCTAATAAACAACATAGACAACGTGGCGGTGGCGGCCATAACCGGAGAGAAAAAAAGAGGGGCTCCTGCCCAAGAAAGGTCCCTCAACGTCCGTAATTACCTCCGCCAAGGAGGTTATGTTTTCGGGAGAGTCTGTCTGTCTGTGAACAAAATAACTCAAAAAGTTATGGATGGATTTTGATGAAATTTTCAGGAAATGTTCAACATGGGAAAAGGAAGAAATGATTTGATTTTGGTGTTGATCCGGATCACCGTCTGGATCCGCCATGACGAAAAATGCGATTTTCGTCAATAACTACTGAACTAAAATAGATACCATGATGAATCTAGTTGCTAATGGTATGTTTTCATGGTCAAAGAATCTAAATATTGAGCTGAAATAAAGGTAGGACTAATATTTATGGTGAAAATCACAATATGACTGAGAACTGTGGTGCTGGCGGAGGTCTGCGCTCTCTGAGTGCTTTTCTAGTTTGGAATTGGTTTGGATTTGCAGTTTTGACCAACACACCTCACTGCAAATTGTGTCTGAAGGCAGTTGTTGTCGGTGGTAGTAGCACTTTGTGTCGATTTCTGTGTTGATTTTTTGACCTGGAGGCACTTTAAATGTATATTTTAAGTATAAATAAATGTATATTTTGGAAATAATTTACAGTGAGTAGTTATTTCATTTTAAATGGGGCGGGGGCATTGAATCGAATCCACTCGAAACTCCCAGGGATCGCCCAGCTCTACTATCAACTAATGCCTAATACAATTTGACAAACAGCGGCTGAAATGTTTTCTATTTGACACATTTTTCAGGTTTTAAAAACATGTTTTCACTTAAAAAGGCACAATTTTAAAGTAGGTGGACAAATAAATTGACAGGCTTTTATGGGTTTTTTTAAAGTTGCACATTTTGGACCCAAAGCATTGACATGGGAAAATAAAAACTAATGCATGTATTGTTTAATGTTTGTATTTATAACTTGTGGCTTTACACATCACCTGAGGCATACCTAGACTTGCCTCAGGGCCCACAGTGTGCCACGTCCCACCATTTGGGAACAAGTGCCGTGGATCTTAGACTGGTCCAATAATCCAGCCCGAACATGAACGCTCAGTCCCAGTGCTTTATTTATGAGCCCAATTCTAAGCCAACATTTTTCAGCATTTTGACATAAATAATTAAGGCATTAAATGCACTTTCTCTGCTGTTTGATTTCAGAAATTCATTTACATTAGGTAAGACCTGAATGAGTGCATCATGGGAGCACACACTATATGACAAAACAAGCTGAAGTTGTGACTTCCCCCACACTGGGACAGCGTTTAGTCTCCAAATTAGGGCTGAACAATTTATCGTTTTCAGATCGAAATCGCAATTTTAGACAATGCAATTTTGTGATCGCCAAAGCTGCAATTTTTTTGCAGCGCTCCTGACTGACTCAGGATCTGTTGTGTCAAGTATTATACACATACTGTTTTACAAATTTGTAGACAATCTATATGTCAAAAGTGCTGGTAAGCAGGTCAACAACACAAAGCCTCTGTTTAGGAGTATAAGTTAGTGAAAACAGAATATTTATCATCACTATTGAAGGTGAATAATGTGTTAAGTGTTTTCATCATTTATTTCCTTACTGTTGTCTGTACTGTAAACAAAGTGAATTTTGCACTGAAGTTTGGTTTGAAAAAAAAAAAATCGTGAATTGCAATATCTGCCAGAAAAATCGAAATTAGATCTTTTCCTAAAATCGTTCAGCCCTACATGTGAATATCCCAAAGCTTGATTTGAAGAAAATCGGGAATCGAATTGAAATCGAAATATCTGCCAGAAAAATCGCAATTCAATCTTTTCCTAAAATCGTTCAGCCCTACTCCAAATTTTATTTTTCATCCTCAAGCTCCAAGCTTTCCCAGTAATCTGTGCTGCTGTGCAGGTGATGTACAAAGCTGAGGTGAGTCAAAGAAAGATGCACCAACAAGCGTGTGGTTAGAGTACACAGAACACATTTAAATATGCCTAACTATGAGTGTAAAGTATACAGGACATCACAGCTTAGTAGGGCTACTGGTTAAATACACATTATTCATGATTATCACCATAGCTTACTGCTCCTCTGTCACACAACCAGGATGTGTAGGACATCAAGTCCAGTGCTTCTTAGTTACTTTATATTGATAAATATTAATACTTTTTATGCTTCCCCCATAACAGTACTAAAAGAATCAAGTTCAGATTTTTTAAACATGCCACTAATCTCTACATTCTACAAGTAAAACTGTCGTGCTAATAAATAAATCTAAGTATTTATTTACCCCTCTTATATCCACAGATAAATTATTATTCATATTCTAACCCCCATTACATCATAAAGATCAAATAAAACTATAACAGAAATACATCTCAGTGATTCCTGAGTCACAATTTTAAGTTTAAACAAAATTAAACTTTACTCGTCTCACAACATTAACCAGAGAAAGCCGACAGAAACCTGTTTTAAAATTCCACATTGACTTAAATATAAATCTGACCTTTAACTTAGCAAAAGACTTTTATAGTGCATATTTTTGGATTGGCACATGGGGTGGCCAATCAAAGTTCTAGTTGCCAAACGGTTCTTTGGCATACTGCAGATTTTGCAAATGTTGACATACTATGTACTTAATTTTTGCAAGATCAGTATGCACATCGGTATTATTTACAGTTACCAAAATGTCCCAAGACTTTTACTATTGTTACTGACTTTAAAAACATGCATTGATACTGCTATATTTTTCTGGTATTGCATTTAAGCAAAACAGAGTAACACAACAACCCTTGTTTCAGATCATTCTGAGGCAAAGTATTGTTGAAAATTATAAAAATAAAGACAAACTCAAGAATCTCACAAACATTCATGGTTAAAGAGGATTCCAAGCTTCCTCAAAAAGTGTCTGAATCTATTTTGCCTCCTTGGGTTCCTGCCTCCCCCACACTCCCTGAGGTCGATCCCACATTCTCCCCTGAGCTCCTTTCTTCTCTCCCTCTTTCTATTTTCACTCCTCTCCCCACTCTGCCTCCCTCCATCCCTTCTCCAGACACCCGTCCTCCTCAGGCAGAGGTCAGATGTCAAGTCTTGGCGGCCCCAGCAGTTCCTCTAAAACAAAAGTCTTCTTCAGAGATCAGCATTCATATTTTTCATGACAACAGTGGAGTGGTGTCACTGTTCGCCCCGGGGTGAGCGCTCAGTCAGACGCTTTCAAAAGTCCCCTCCAGAGCCAAAGTGGAGATCTTTAAAAAGAAACAGCTGGGGTAGAATAGTCATGAATTCTCTCTTTCTCACATTCTTTCAGTATCTTATCACTTTCCTCAGATAGTTAATGGTGTGGGGACACGGGGAGCCGACCCTGAGGCTCAGCTGCAGTTTGATCTGCTCATCATCAGGTAAGAAGCCCGTTAAACTTCACCGTGCCAGCGGGCTAACACTCTGCATCTCTATATCAGTGATGTTACTGCTGCTGATACAGTTCAGGGATGTCCAAACATTTCATGTCTCTGCATTAGTGACAGCTGAGGCCACAGGCATCATGTTTTCATCGTGTCCATCCCTCTCTTCACACGAGGGCTGAAAGATGTATCGTTATCATATCTATATCCAGATATGAACATTCAAGATCAAAAAGCAACAATATAAACATTTTAGATTTACCCCGTGTTCGCCCTGCATGTAAAGCTCTGGAAGTCACAACAAATTTCATTTTTACGATTGCCCTTGAATGCACCGCTTGGTTTTCAAAGAATCCGCAGTCATATCATATTGTATCAATATCAAGATGTCGAGATATGAAACCTTGTTAGTGCATTTTATAACACTCAAAGTGAAGTAAACTAAGACAACATTACACATCAATAGAGACCCAGGTTAATATTTTATTTTAAGGAAATGATACCAATGTAAAGTCAAAACAGCACTTTACAAGAGGATTAACAATGCAAAGAAGAGTTACTAAAGAAGCCTGTTTGGACATCAATATGATGAAATCAATACCTGATAGACGAAGAATCCAACTCCCTGCAGCTGAGAGGGAAGACACTGGCCCATCGTGACATCCAATCACAAACAACAACAAATTGCTGAAGTGGATGAACTTAATGGGAGTCTTTGTGCTTCAAGAATAATTGGTTAATATGTTTTTTTTGGGACTGGATTTTCTCACTGTTCAAAACAGTTTTCCAGCATTTTTAGTGCTCATGAAAAAACGTTTGTCTCTGCACAAGATGCAGAGCTGCACACCTCGCTTATGTTACTTTGACCACATCAGACAAAATGGTGTTAGCATGGCGTTAGTTCTGGACGGACACAAGGAGGAGTCTAGGTTGCTAACTTGCCAGATTTCATGTTGAACAGCTGATTCAAAGATAGGCCCCCACTGCTGACAGCCATTTGATTACCTCTAAAGCTGCCACTGGCCAAATGCACTCAGACTGCCATACTTCAGCTGCTCTACTCTGCCTAGTCTTTACCGCTCCTGCTGCAAACTGCTTTGCTACCCTCCTAAACCCCAGCTCCTCTTCAATGCTATTCTTTTGGCCCTTTTCCATTAGCCCTACTCTACTCTACTCCAACTCTACCCGGCTCTACTCTACTCGCCTTGTGCTGCTTTTCCATTAGCCCCAGTCGCCTGCTCAACGTGGTGCAGTGTCACTGTAAACAGCTGAGCGGCACTGTGGTGACGTCATTTTGAGTGCGACACAACAATCTGTGACACTTTGTCACAAACCGAGTAAAAAAGAAAAGCAGAAGAAGGCTGTAGGTGGCAAGTAGAAATACCCCTTGAGAAGCACAGGAGAGTTTTGGAAGCTATACAACAGAATGAAGCCGAGGACGAGAGCAATCGAGCTGCAAAGAAAAGACGTATGAGGGTAAGCTAATGGTAGCTACCACTAGCATGCTAGCTCATGACTCATCGGTGAAGAAACTCTGACCAATCAGTTGCCGGCTGCTTGTCGACATCACCTTTCAGTATCGACTCTGCTCGCTTGGAACCAGAGCGGAGTAGGTACTAAAACTAGCTTGTTTTAGGAGGTACCAGGCTAGTGGAAACACGCTGCAAATCGAGTAGGGCCGAGTAGAGCAGGGCCAAGGCGTGCTCGTGGAAAAGGGCCATTAGACTTCATCAGTGTCAGGTGACAGTGATGCTAGCTCTGGGGGATTTTGATGCTTCTCTTCCTGTTTCATGCTTTCTTCGTGGACTGCAAGGCGGGCAGGAGCCTGTGCTGTTCAACTATGAGCTTGTGGAAAGGCAGGAGAGCTGCTATCAGAGCCATACTGCCAAAATTACAATACGATATTAAATGCATTTTTTTTCTGACAGAACTTCAGGTTCAACTGTTTTGACTGAGAAAAGAGGAGTGAAAAGAGTCTTTTACTTCATCAGCTGAGCGATGACCAACTTCAAGCATAGTGTGGATCATCTCTAAATGTGTGTCCTGTGTTTCTTCTCCCTGACTGGTTTTTGGTGTGACTGCTTCTTGAGCCCTGTTTGATCGCTCCCTCAAAGATGAACAGCCCGATGAAGGGTCAAAGCCCGTAGTGTCTCATGATACATGAAGAATGCTGTAACGAACTTCTATCAAACTTTGCTCTAATGTCCCTGTCTTATGAGTGATATAATAGTTTAGAGGCCAGAGATCAAAAGCCAAGGTCATGGGGCTTTATGTGTCTCCTTTCCTTGAATGCAAGATCCCTTTAGGTTTTTCTTTGAGCATTTCACGTTATGTTTACTTGAACCAAGAATGAACTGATTAGACCGCAGACGTCACAAGTCAAGGTTATTAGACTCCAGGTCTCTCCAAGCTCAAAGAATCTGTACAAATCACATCCCTCACTCTTGACCCATCGCTGTCACATACTGTTTATCTCATGGAAAATGAAACCATCACACAGTATGAAATTTAAAAAGAAGACTGGTACCACTCTAAGATTCTTGATAAAAATGTTAGCTTCTTAATGACTTAGAGCATTTTTGAAAAAAATAATAATAATAATCCGGCATGAATCAGGCCAAAAGATGACAAATTCTCTGAAGCTCCTTCAAAATATACCCTTATCTTTTATTTTCTAAACACAATTTTTAGAGTGAAAATACAAATAAAAAAATGTTGGGCTAAATTATCTATTTACAATCATTTACAACGCAGCCATTAATGTTGGTGCTAAAAAGTTTGATATTGCACAAATAAATCAAATCAAATCCTTGATGTGACTATATCACAAAAACATAAAGCAGTGCTTTATGCCTGAAACCATGGGCCTAGGCTAACTGGTGGGCTGTGGTCATTTCCAAGATAAAAAAACCCCCACAAGCGAAATTTAAAAAACTTTTAAATGATCATGAAAAATTCAGCTACGATTTTCAACTCCTCAGATTAACAGTAAAGGCCAGGAAATTTGACGTATTTGTAGGCTTGTCACGACAATCAATAAATAAACGCACGAAAAAACATCCTGGGTAAGTTTGCCGTCTTCGATAAATTCACACGAGCATGCATGTTTGTTTTCCTCCTCTCTTTCTACCAAACAAGCTGGATGAGAAGATGGGTCACTCTGTGCAACTTTCTCAACACCTGGGTTCGTTGGTTCTATAGCAGATTTAGCGATTTATAGCGAAGACAGCATTTGTCATTCATTCAATCTTTGTGGGGGAGGCAGGGCCGCTCACGCGCACACACACACACACACACACACACACACACACACATACACACACACACACACACACACACACACACACACACACACACAGCTGAAGTGAGCATCTTGAGGAGTTATAAGGAAACAAACTCTAACATGAACAATGGCACGAAAGCTACGGTTCCTAAGCTGAATGCCACAGCCCCAGTGTGGGAATATTTTGGTTTTAAAAAGAATGAATAAGGTGTAAGCCCATGAACACCGACGGGCCGATATGTTGTATTTGTTTGAAAGTAGTGGCAGCTGAGAAGAGGAGGTGCAGTGGAGCTTTCGTCTTGACAGTCAACTCGGAGGTGTATGGTCAGCAAAGTAAATATAAATAAAGCAGCTCAAAATGGTGCACTAACAGACAGTGTCGTTCGCTACGTTGAAAAAGAAATTCAGCCCTTCAATACGGTTGAAAAGCCAGCATTGTTACAAACATTTGACAGACAGTACGAATTGACTGGGAGAACGTACATGTCACAAACAACTCCGGAACTGTATAAACTCCATTTTATTTATCATTTTTTATTGTTTTTATATGAGTTTTTTTTCTTTACAGAGACAGGGTCTATTTTTTATTGTTTTTAATTAGTATAATGGTTTTTATTAACATGCATTCTTTTCCCAAAGGAGACCATTTCGTTTCCATTGGTTTTTTTTCTCTCTTTGTTTTGTTAAATTTATTATATTGTTTAATTTATTTTAATAAAAAGCTCTTGACCTTCCAATTACAGTTAAATACTCTTAAGAAATTAAAGTTTATTGCTTTTGATAGTGTACTCACTTTATTATGACATATTATAATTACATTAATCAAAAAATGATGTTTCAAAACAAAACTGACAATAAAATCATTTATCGTCAATAATTTTTGGACAATTATCATCCAGCAAAATTTGTTATCGTGACAGGCCTATGTATTTGTTTATAGTTTAACCACATTGTCTGATGAACAGAACTGAGGTCCCACTTTAACAATTGTTTAATTAGCTGGGGACATTTTAGTAAATATCCCACCGCACCACTTGATTCCTGTATTTAATCATGTATCTATACTTTCAAAGACAAAAAAATGCACCAGTGGACAGGCTGCAGAGTCTGAGTTTGGCCAATTAGGAAGTAGGGAAAGAAAAAATAGTGGAAAATTCAGAGTTTGAACTGGAATCAGTGTTGGTAAATACTTTGAGAGTCATGTTATGGGTATTTGAGGGTTTATGTGGACTCTAAATCACTCCCAGGTTCTAATGGGCCAAGTTCCTGAAGTTCATCTGTATTGTGTATTCATATTGATAACTATGGATAACTGCGTAAACTGGACCAGGAGCTCGCCAAGTTCAAGATGGAGCTGGAGGCCGACAACACCGGCATCACAGAGATCCTGGAGAGACGGTCTTTAGAGATGGACAGCCCGTCGCAGCCCGTCAACAACCACCACGTGCACTCCCACGCCACAGCCGAGAAGAGGAAGTACTTTTTTTACTTTGTTCCTCAAACTTATTTTACCATAATGGTAAACATAACACTGTTGGTCCTGTCTAGCTTTGCATGGTTTAGAAAAAAAAACCCTGGACAGAGCGAGCCTGGGACTGTAAAACAAATCCGTATTTCCAATCTGTGCCTCTCTTCTTTTAATGCTTGGTCAAATTTCTTATAAATCTGGCTTTTAGAGGCTTGTATGGGCCCGTTTAGACAAGGCAGAGCTGACTCAGCTGCTTTTATTGCTTCCATTAAACTGCAGACAAGACTTAAACAATCTTAATTAATCTTAGTTTCCCATGATGCCAAACATAAATTAAGCTAAAAATGTGGGAACAATGACTGACTGTGTCAATAAAGCCTCCTGCTGAACATAATCAGATTCTGTATTTGTAGTTTTCCATTTTCACAAGACCACAGGGCTGCATGCATGGACCTGCTACTTTGAGATTCTTAGGAGAGATTTTGATTGAGGTTTATCAGCAGTTTAAAACTCCAACTTTGAACTGTATTGAAACCATAATGGTGAAAATGTTTAACTGATCTCCTCATCCTTTGAAATATCTTTTAAAACAAAATAACTGAAGACTTCTGCACTTCCTGACTAGTGGTAGATGGAAATAGGGGGCAGGGTGGGTGGAGGATCACAGGGTGAGGAGGAGAAGGAAAAGGGAAAAGGAAGTGTAGGAGAACCACGGTTGAGGTCAAGGCTTGTGGCAGCTGTTAAACAGACCACATATGTTCCACTGTGTGATAAAGAATAGAAGCACAAACATGACTGAAGATTCTGTACAAAGTTGGCCCATTGTTCCAACATCATCTCTTAAATGGCTTTTCCAGCTTTCATGCTTGTTCGCTTTCACACCGACATAATACTGGAACATTGTTTTTACATTTGAAATTCTATGTGATCTGCTAACGTTGAGTCATTTAGCCCTCAGAATTGCCACAATGATGTATTTACAACTAGAAAACTATAATTTAGCACCACCAGCATATTATCCTCATCCTCTGAATTAGGCTGGTGCTGCTTTATCATTATAAGCACTTTACCTCAACACAGGAGTCTACAATGCATCACACCTAAGTTATCATTACATTACCTTGTTAAATCACTAACTGCATCTATTAAGTAGCCTTGCAGAGCAGACAGACCTGCCTGATTCTGAAATCCTGCAGGTCCGTCTTGCCAGCCTCCGTTGTCCAACCAACTCACTCGGCTGAATTCTTAACGGCCCAATCAGGGAAGAGAGGCGGAAGCTGCAGAATGCGTACGTGATGACAACTGGAAGCTGAGAACCGGAAGTTGAGAACGGACATGCCGATTAGCCTATTGTCCTCTTGGCTACTCAGTGAAACTTGGTGAAATCTGCCCTCCTCAGAAGTTTACTTGTAGGGATTGTCTTTGACGAGGTTCATGTCACATATAAGTGTTAAATGAATCATCTGTGTGGTACAAGTTAGTGTAAGACGATAGTATAAGGCTGTTAGCTGTTAGCAGCTAAGTTAGCCGCTATGGCTAACCGCCATGAACTGCTTTTAACTGTTGTTGACCATTAGCCGCTACATTAGACGCGATATATGCTACATTATAGGAGGCAACCCTGCTTGATGTGGATTGGTCTGTGATGAATGTGACAAGCCAAACAATAGTCCAATCACAAGCTTGTGTTTTTTTTAATGTTCTGCCCCTGGAAACAAATTTAAAGGGCTCCAACCCAGATGGACTAGTGAAATATTTCTGTGGCAGATATATAGAGCTGTCCATCTGGCTTGTCAGGTTATCTATTAAGAGGAGTATGGATAAATTATGATGCTTGTCAAATCAGGGCAGTGAAGCTTTATTTTTACTACCTTTTAAAGAAATGCAAAAAACCACCCAATGCTCAGACAATGCTGTATTTGAAAAGTAACTCATTCATATTTATGACTTGAAAGAAGTGGCAGGAGAATAACATTCTTCCACACTTGTATCGTGACTAAAAATGGGAAAAAGTTGTTTCGGAAAAGAAAATGGCCTGGCTTGAATAACAAATATTTGGGTTACTGGTTGGCTTCTGAATTTATAGGTTTTTGTGCATTTAAAAAAACCCTGTTTTCAAATGATTTGCTCCATTAGTCCATTTCAGCAGTGGATATTTCAGAGTGTTCTTAATAGGCAGAGATGGGGACTGCTGAGTTTGTATTGATAACAATACCACTATTGATTATGGATCCACATCTTCACCAATTCCCTTGTCAATTCTTGTGGATTATCTGCATGGATTAAAGTTGGTTTACAAGCATTTTCTGTGCTTAAGTAGGAGTGCTGCTTCTGAATTTCCCTCCATTCAGGAGAGGTACTAATATGTGGATGCAATAAAGCAAAACAAACCAGATCAAATGGTTTGCACTGAACAAACAGATGATTAGGCAAAAAGTTAGGTGTGTTAATTCAAGCCCTTGCAATCTGATATAATGGTATTTATTATAACAAACATCTGATTATGCTGTTGATATAAATCGACTAAACAAAACCAGGGATGGGGCTTCATAAGATTTTATCAATATCAGTGTCATTATCAATTCTGGTTATCGATATCAAACAGCTTCTCAGTGGAAACAAGTTCAATCAAGTCAATCTCCATTGATGCAAAGAGAAAAGCTTCAGAGAGAGTTCACTGGCGTTATCTCCTGTCTTACATAATCACATTTTTGACCCCTTTGTTGTCATAACTGCTGACTGCCTCAGATGAGAGGGTGATGTCCTTTATTTGCAAACCATGCAAAACAAAGTGGAAAGAATTTAAAAGAGAATTATAAAGCAAAAGGTCTGATGATATTGATTGACTGATTAAGTTGTTATCAATTCTCAACTGGAATTGATTTTTTTATTCCCATTCCTACTCAAAACTCAGATATTGGTTAATTTGTGTAGATGTAAATTGACTTAGAAAAGAAAGCTAAATTGCATGCTATAATTTGTTGATTTTTTCATATTTCATAAATACTTCATATTTTTCTTTTTTAAACCAGAAAACAGAGTGTTTTGTTTTGCCAAAGTTTTAGACATTCTGAAAACATGTTATTTCTAAAGAAAGTAGGGATGCATGCACAATATTAAAAGTTACTATCAATATCATCTGATAATGAAATTTTTGGAGAAATTTACAAATATTAAATAAGATGATTGGGGCATTTAAGATGGAAATACAATTTTCAGCAGGTCAAGATTAAAGTTGAAATGACAAGAATAAAGTCGAAATTTTGAGATAACAGGCTAAATTAAGAGTTAAAGTTGAAATGTTGATCATGAAATGATTAAAGTTAAAATGTTGAGAAAAAAAGGCTAAAGTTAAGAATAAAGTCGACATAAAATGTATTTCAACTTTATTACCTCCGCCAAGGAGGTTATGTTTTCGGGAGAGTTTGTCCGTCCGTCCGTCTGTGAACAAAATAACTCAGAAAGTAATGGATGGATTTGGATGAAATTTTCAGGAAATGTTCAGCATGGGAAAAGGAAGAACTGATTCGATTTTGGTGTTGATCGGGATCGGCGTCTGGCTGCCATGGCGAAAAATGTGATATCTGTGAATAACTACTGAACTAAAATAGATATCATGATGAATCCAGTTGCTAATGGTATGTTTTCATGGTCAAGGAATCTAAATATTTACATGAAATAAAGGTAGGAGTAATGTTTATGGTCAAAATGACAATATGGCTGAGGACTGTGGCGCTGGCGGAGGTCTGCGCTTTCCGAGTGCTTTCTAGTTCTTTCTATTTTCTGCTTTTTTCTCAACATTTCAACTTTTTCTCGACATTGCGACTTTTATCACAAAAATGTATAAATGTTAATATCTCCACTTTCATCTCGACTTCCCCAAAATTATTTTCTCTATCTAACATGACCCTTATACTCTTCCATACAATATATAGCTTACATACATTTTATATATTGGTTGTATTATCAATAAAATACACAAATACACCATAAAGACTCACCTTATTATCACTTAATGAGGACATTGAGAATCAAGAGTTTCGGTTTTAGGAGACTAATGCTGCTTTTCTTGTCTCACAACAGTTTCTGATTGAAGTGGACTGTAACATTGAAAACAATAGCCCATTGTCAGAAAGTAAACACTTTCAGTATTGGTGATGGGTTCAGAAATGTCAGCATGTAGGCAAATATCCTGTATAGGAAATCCCTAAAATAAAGTCAATTAAGAGTTTGATTAGTCTTGCAATTGTCCTTCATTTAAGAAATGTGTTAGTCAATATATTTGGGGGGATGTGCTGTATTTAACTTAGGAGATGTTTCATAGGAGCATGAAAGGAAGCCTGTCTCTGAGTAATTGTTTCCTAATAACAGTCAACCTCGTCAGCCAGATTCTCCAGCTCTTCATCACCTGGTGTCACACAGCAGCTCTGCAGCCCGGGGGCTCTCACACAGAGCGGCCATTGAGCTGCTGCAGCCCGCTGCCGCCTCACCTCCAGCCGTTCTGCTTCCAGCGCGGCACTTCCCTGCTTGTTGGTATCAGATTGCATCACTACCTGCGCGAGGGCACCGCAAGCGTGAAGGTGTATGACGTCACTCCGCCGTTACTACAATGGCGTGCAGCCGTTAACCGGGAACGTGAGGCGTGCTCCGTTTCCTCGGATACATCAACTCCTGTGTGATTTTTTTTAAATGAAAACTTATTTTAAAAAAGTAACCGGAGTAAAAGTCGAACTGGGCCAAGTTTTTAATTTACAACCATTCTCTTTAAGTTTATTTATTCTGTTTGATGGAGTTATCGCGCGGTTCTCAAGGCAACAACTGCCCATGAAGCCTCGATCATATTTGAGTAATTACGGTAAATTAACCGTTAATCTGCGCCGGTAATACAAACATGAGATATTGAAGGGGGAACTGTTACTCACCACTTTGGCGTTTGGGGTCCATGCCGTCTAAAGTTAAAAGCACGCTGAGTATTTCCTGTGATATTCCTTCTTTGGTTCATTCAGAGGCGGTGGTTGGCTGAGGCGTGTTCACCGCGAACACAGCGGAGCTCCGACAGCCTCCGAGCGGCCAACTGAGTCACGGAGCTCCGCTACAGTTTGAGTTTGACTCGGCCACCGCCGGGTCATCAGCCCGAGCTCCGCAGGGTCCTAGTGCCCGTCCGAGGACTACTCTCAGTCGCAGCACCACAGACAACATCCGCTTTCATCCTTTTCAGTGTAAATTTACAATAATATCAGTATTAAAGTGTTGCAGGAATGTACCACGGAGAATCAGGGCAACGTAAAAAAGTGTTAAACCCTTAACTACCTGCTCAATTTTTGGCAAAAGTCATTATAAAATTAAGGGATATTTAATGTTTTTTTTTTTTTTTTTTTTTTTTGTTAAAGAACAAATCAAATGGTGGTTTGGTTCCAGCAACACTTCCGGGAACAGAAAAAAACGCAAACTAACTAAAAAAACACATTTTCTTGGTGTGAGATTGAAAGGTCTTAAAAGCCAACAGTTGATTGTGTGATGACTAAAAAAAAGGAACAATTATTTTGCACAAAATTATTTAGAAAAGGAAGAAATGTCTGCAAAAAATGCAAAATTAACTTAAAATAGATTATTTGACAAACATAAAAAATGTTTTTGATGAATAACAGCCTTTATGTGTACATATACATCATCATATCAGTAAATGACTGTTCAAATCTAGGCTTAAAACAGCTCTGTTTAACTACGAATCTGATCTGCACTCTTCTTTTTAAATTTATTTTATAATGATTTATGTTTTTATTTTCTATTGTGATTTTAAGGCATTTTTCTTCTTCTATACAGCACTTTGAATTGCCTTGTGTATGAATTGTGTTCTACAAATAAACTTGCCTTGCCATGGTTACATTAAATATTTAGAATAATAACCATGGTAATAATAATAGTACATTTTAGCTTTGAAAACTTTTAAGTCCCACAAACAAAACATCAATTCTTTTGGTTTGTTTGCATATTTTTCGGTATCATAAGACATTGACAGAACAAACAATAACGTGTTGTGTTTATTTAAATTTAAATATTCCTGAATCTAATGACCTCTGCCAAAGAGTTGAACTGGGAGTTAAAGGGTTAAACAATGTAAATAAAGACACTTGTGACAATAATCTCATAAAGTTACTCTAATAAAGTCATAAAGTTAAGGGGATAAAGTCAAAAAGTTACAAGAATAAAGTCAAAAAGTTAAGACAATAATCTCAAAGAGTTATGGAAATAAAGTCATACAGATACGCGAAAGTTATAAAGTTTTCTTTTCTGTTTCATGTTATGTTACTTGTCCTGTTATATGTCTTCGTCTTTGGCCCCATCCACACGAAGCCAAACCGAGGTGTAAACGCATACATTTTTTGCCGAATCTGCGTATCATCCATACGAAGATGGCGTTTCGTGGGTCTGTAAACGAACATTTTTGAAACCAGGTTCCAGAGTGGAAAGAATTTGAAACGCCGTATACGTAGCTCCGTGTTTACTGGCTCTCCGTAACTTTTCTGATACGCTTACGTCATAGTTTCATATCGTCTTTGACACGCATGCGCCACACGCGGCAACAACAACAACAACAAAGCGGCGTACGTGTAGCATATGTGCTAATGAAGCTAGTGACCCTACTATCCCTGTTGCAGCAAAATCTCCTTCTCAATCACCACCGAGTTGAAAAAACAATTATCGAGGACACATTAGGGCACTTTATGATCACTTTATCACAATCTCTGGGTACAACTTTTGCTGCTGGTTTTTCGTCTATTTCCGCTTGTCTCCGTCATATCGTTACAGCGCCCCTAGAGGTCTGGCATGTGTTTCTCTGGCATTGTTTATCAAGTGCCTTCATGTGGATGCACACATTTTCTGAGACGCCTTCGTCTTTATGACGATCGTTTTGGAAACTGTGAAGCGTTTCGTCTTTGTGTGGATGAGGCCTTTGTCTGCATTGATTGACAAACAAACAAACAAAAAAAAAAACAGCAAGCAGAATACAGAGCGTGTTTTCAGTTTGAGAACTTGGATGCTGTATTGATTGATGTCATGAAAAAAAAGAAAAAGAAAGTTATACAGTTGCAAGAAAAAAAAGTCATAAATTTAGGTTTCAAAAATAAGGAAATACTCCTTACATTTGGCACACATTATCATAAGTATTGGGACCCTGAAAAGTTACTGCAAGAAACTGGGGCTTTTCTGAAGAAAGAACCACACCGACTTGGAGAAAATGGTCTTTTTTAGAAGAGGAAATGTACGCTCTACTGGTACAACCTTTCAGAATAAAGTTTGTGTTCTAGCTTAACCTTAATACATTTATGACTTTTTTCTTGTAACATTTTGATTTAACTGTCATAACTTCATGAAATTATTCTCGTAACTTTACAACTTTATCCTCGTTACATTCCAATGAAAACTAAAGATCCATTATTGTCCTCAATCCCATATTGTGCACTTAAATATCAACAAAGACAATAAATCATAGTGATGTCTGAATCCTTTATTTAGAAGCTGCAGTGACTGACATGAGTTTGCATATTCTACATTTTTTAAATTAACTCTTGTAAACACATACACACATGGCCGTTTCATTTCTTGTAGCAGCAGAAAACAGTGTTTTATCTTTTACATTCAGTTACAGGTTAATCAGTCAGTTTTTAAACTATTCAAGCTCAGACATGTGCTGTGTCCTTGCACATGTTGAGCACTTTCCTTCTGGATTGGAGATCCCTTTGCATCCTTCCTTCTTTGATTCCTTCATGCATGTCGTTCTTTCCCTTGTTACTCCCCTGACTTTTTTCTTTCTCTATTTAGTTCCCATCTAAACTTCATGGTTGATCTTCCTATTTTTCAGCTACTCTCTGAATTCTTTTTTTGCAGCTGCAAGAATGAATCAACAAAAACTATGAAGTCTTTAAACAAAACTTGATTTCTAAAGCTAAATTACAAACCTCAGCTTAGTTCTATAACAAATTTTATTTCAACCCACTAAACTGAGTATTAGGGTCACTTTAAATGGAAAAAATAATTTATGGCAGGTTGAGATTAAAGTTGAAATGATGAGGTAAAAGTTGAAATTCTGACATTAAAGTTGAATTAGAATTTCGTGATAAAAGTCAAAATGAAGATTTTAGTTAAAATGTCGAGAAAAACAGTCAAAAGTTGACACACAATTTATTTGCAGCTTTTTCTCGACATTTCGGCTTCTATCACAAACTTGTATCTCGCCTTTATTTTCATCATTTCAACTTTTTTATTGTCATTTCAACTTAAATCTTGAAACTTTGACTTTAATCTCGACTTCCCTCAATTTTTTTTCCATCTAGCACGGCCCTTATACTCTTCTGTACTATGAAAGAGTTTTAGGGTCATTTCAGATGGAAAAAATAAATTTTGGCAGGTTGAGATTAAGTTGAAATGATGAGAATAAAGTTAACATTTTGAAATTAAAGTTGAAATGTTGACACTAAAGTTGACTTTAAATTTTGTGATAAAAGTCAAAATGATAAGATTTAAGTTAAAATGTCGAGGACAAATGGTCAAAAAGTCGACATAAAATGTATAAAGACTTTTTTCTCGACACTCCGACATTTTTCTCAACACTTCGACTTCTATCATTTTGAGAATAAAGTTGAAATTTTAAAACTAAAGTTGAAATTCTGACATTTAAGTTGAATTAAAATTCAGTGATTAAAGTCAAAATGATGAGACTTAAGTTAAAATGTCAAGAAAAAAGTCAAGAATTGACATACAATGTATTTGCTGCTTTTTCTCGACATTTTGGCTTCTATCACAAACTTGTATCTCGGCTTTATTCTCGTCATTTCAACTTTAAATCTCGATATATCGACTTTAATATCGACTTCCCCCAGTTTTTTTTCCATCTAGCATGGCCCTTATACTCTTCCGTACTATGGAAGAGTATAAGGGCCATTTCAGATAAAAAAAAAAATTTGGGAGGTTGAGAATGAGTTGAAATGATGAGAATATAGTCGAAATTTTGAAATCAAAGTTGAAATGTTGACATAAAAGTTGAATTAAAACTTCATGATAAAAGTCAAAATGATAAGATTTAAAGGAGACATATCATGCTGATGCATGATTTAATACATATAATATAATAAATTTGAAAACAAGACCATACACCCCCTTAATTTTCAAAAAATGAGATATTGTATTTCTTCTGACATCCTAGAACGAGATTTGATGCCTCTGAAAATAGGTCATTGCGAGATGTCCGTGAGATTTGCATCGTCGTGGCGACCTGAGGAAATACATTCTTTTATTGGGCCGTCTGATAAAACACTTCCTCTTCTGTGATGTCCGTTAGCCACAAAACCGTCACCGAGGAACACATCCACCCAGCAGCAGTATATAGCTCCCTAGCTCACACTCACTCATTACCAGCTCTGGCCTGTAGGGGGACTCAATACGCTCTGATAGAACTGACCAATCAGAGCACAAAGGGCTGTGTTGTGCAAGGTAACTGTAGGTCATCCTGAGATCCTCGTGTTTCAACGAGAGCTTGATAATGGCCTAAAATGAGGATTTTGAAGAGCAGCTATTGTGGGGCAATGAAGGAACTAAATAATGCTTTATTCTCATTATTTCACTTTTAAATCTTAAAATTTCGACTTTAATATGGACTTCCCCCAGTTTTTTTTCCATCTAGCATGTCCCTTATACTTTTCCATACTACGGAAGAGTATAAAGGACATTTTAGATGTAAAAATAATAATTTCTTAATGAAAGTCAAAGTGATGCAATCAAAGATAAAATGTTGAGGAAAACCGATCTAAAAGTCGACATAAGATGTATTGAGACTTTTTCCCGACATTCTGACTTTTTTCTCAACGTTTTGACTTCTATCATTAACCTTTATCTCACCTTGATTCTTGTCATTTCAACTTTTTTCTCATCATTTCGACTTTAAATCTTGAAACTTTGACTTCCACAAAATTTTTATTTCCATCGAGAATGGCCCTTATACTTTTCCATACTACGGAAGAGCATAAGGGACATTTTAGATGGAAAAAATCATTTTCAGCAGGTCGAGATTAAAGTTGAAATGACGAAAATTAAGTTGAAATTTTGAGATTAAAGTTGAAATTCTGACAATAATGTTGAAATACAATTTCACGACAAAAGTCAAAATGATGAGATCAAAGATAAAATGTCGAGGAAAAATGGTCAAAAAGTCGACATACAATGTATTGAGAATTTTTTCTCGACATTCCGACTTCCATCACTAACCTTAATCTCGCTTTTATTCTCATCATTTCAACTTTAATCTTAAAATTTGGACTTTAATCTCGACTTCCCCAAAATCATTTTCTCCATTCTGCATGGCCCTTGCACTCTTTCGTACAGTGAGCTCACTTTCATCTCATGTTGTACAAAAAACCTTATCGGTGATATGGCTTCATAAAAAGACAGAACTCAAACAGCTTAAAACAAAAAGAATAAAACCTTTGGATTCAGTATCAACACATTAGAAAACGTCAGTCTACTTTAATTTACCACACGTCTGCCTGTGAGACAACACAAAGAACTCTACCTGCAGCAAGATATTAGCAAAATCACCTTTAAATTAAACCCTTTTACTTTCTGCATGAATTCATTACTGACTCGCTGTAGCATCTCCTCAATCAACACCATGTGCTTCAGCTTTGAGACTCCTGAAAGCATGCTGCTATCTGCTGGCTTAAGAGGGGAAATCATCCAGCTGCTCCCTCTGCTCGTCAGCTATCAGTCTGCTGCAGCTACAGTGATGCTAATTAAAAAGTCTTCCTGACCCAATTCTGTTCCAACACTCCTTCCTCTTCGTTCAGTCACTTTTTCTTTTGGTCTGTGGCTTGCTCCGTACCTATTGCTAAAGACATCAGAGTACACAAAAGTCATAGCGCACTGAGATCAGAATGCCAGTTCTTGTCTTTTTAACCTGGAGGCAGAAAGATGTCCCTCAGTGAGTTCCTCTATAAGTCAGTCTTGGGTCATCCGGCTTTTCCAGAGACCTCTGCTGGCTGGACCTGCGCTGGATTAGACGACTCCCACGGCTGAAGTATTTTTCAGAAGAGTCTGACCCGTTTCTTCAGTTCGTTTTTCCTCCACTGAGTGAGATGATCAAAGGCCGACATGGACATGCCGAAGACTCGGTAGAACTCCTCTGGTGAGAGATGACGCTGGAAAGAGAGCGGAGACAGACTTTTTTTGAAGACGAACTGCCTGGCATGGCTGCAGGCTGATAAATCTGTTTAAATGTAAAAAGTAAAAACACAAAGAACCACGACCTGAACCTGGAAGTTGCAAAGGTTTGATCATTAATACAGAAAGTGTCAAATGCACCTTTACTTATGAATTGTTACAGCTGGCAACACGGTTTTCTGAAATTAAATTGTAAAACTTGGGAGGCTGCAGAATGTATAGAGACGCTTTCAGCAGATTTTTATTCCTCCAAACCCACACACTAGATGACTCAGCCAGATCCCAAGACAGGGGATCAGGGTACCTTCATATAAGGAACAGTTAGACAGGACCACCGTTTGTCAAGAAAAACACAACACTGGAGTATGTATACTTTTGTTTTCTTGCTTTTTGTTTGAAACAAAACACATATAAGACAGCGGTGTTCAAAGTCGTTCCCTGTCATGGATATCGTGCACTATATAGTGTGTTCATCAGTTTGTAGTGTTGCTTGAATTCTCGGTCATTTCATTCACTATATAGTGCACAACAAAATACCCACACTGCACAGCAAATGTGCATGTATATACAGTTCAGTCAGTCAACTCACGTTCAATTGTTTTATTGTTGCTGCAAATACATGTTACAGGTTTGGCGTCCAGGCTCCAGTCTCATCACTCCTTGCAGAAATGTTTACATGAAGGCATGGAGGAGTGATGAGCAAAACATATGAGAACACCCCTGGAGCCTGCAGGTGGATGCTGGGGTGGAGGTGGGGGTGAAAGAACACGCAGCAATCAGCGTCTGGCAGCACAGACGTTTTCCGAGCAGAGGGAGGGATGGGTAAACTCCCAGTTTAAATACACCGCCAAATTGAGAGGTGGAGAGTGTGATTGGAGGATTGATGTAAGGAGTGTGACGTATGATATGTGAATGTGACATGTGGCATGTAAATAGCAGCGCCGCTCGAGTTGTCTGCCTGAACTAGCTCGCAGGCTTCGCTTCATTTGCAGGAAAAAGTATGTGAACCCTTTGGGCTTACTTGGGTTTCTGCTTAAATTGGTCATAAAATATGTTCTGGTCTTCATCTAAGTCACATCACTAGGCAAACACAGTCTGCTTAAACTAATACCGCACAAAAAATGATACGTTTTCATGTTTTTATTCGACACACTATGTAAACAGTCCAGTGTAGGGTGGAAAAAGTATGTGAACCCCTTGGCTAATTACTTCTCCAAGAGCTAATTAGAGCCAGGAGTCAGCCGACCTGGAGTCCAGTCAATGTGATTAGATAGGATGTGTTGGTTAAAGCTGCCCTGCCTTATAAAAAAAACACACAAGTTGTGAGTTTGCTGTTCTCAAGAGGCATTTCATTGCCTGATGTGAACCATGCCTCGCACAGAAGAGCTCTAAGAAGATCTACGATCAAGAATTGTTGACTTACATGAAGCTGGAAAGGGTTACAAAAGTATCTCTAAAAGCCCTGATGTCCATGTGTCCACGGTAAGACAGACTGTCTACAAATGGAGAAAGTTCAGCACTGTTGCTGCTCTGCCAAGGTGTGGTGGTCCTGTAAAGATGACTGTGAGAGCACAGCGCAGAATGCTCAATGAAGTGAAGAAGAATCCTCGAGTGTCAGCTGAAGACTTTTTTTCTCCACACATAGCATTGTGTGTTCCTACCAAACAACTCAAATTTGGTTTAATCTGTCCACAGAATATTTTGCCAGTAGTGCTGTGGAACATCCAGGTGCTCTTTTGCAAACTTCAAACGAGCAGCAATGTTCTTTTTTTTGGACAGTCATGGCTTCCTCCGTGGTGTCCTCCCATGAGCTCCATTCTAGTGTAATGTGTCACGTATTGTAGATTTGTCAACAATAATGTTAGCATGTGCCGGGGATTTGTATCAATGATTATCAATAAAACAGATTTTGGTATAATCTGTTTTCACATATCTATTTTGTGTTTATGTTGTGTCAGTGTAAAGAAGATTTCCCTCAACACAACCTACTTTGCTCACTCTTGTGCATTAACATGAGAAAGTGGGTCCCTGTGCTGGTAAACAGTAAAAACTACAGTTTTAAAGGCTGGTCTGCAACTTATAAACCCAATGTACCAAATCACACCTTTCTACGACGGCGGATTAGGGCCACGTTGAAAACTTAAAAAAAAGGAAGGTTACGAGAATAAAGTCATAAAGTTACAAGAATAATCTCATAAAATACGAGAATAAAGTCGTAAAGTTACGAGAATAATCTCATAAATTACGAGAATAAAGTCGTAAAATTTCGAGAATAATCTCATAAATTTACGAGAATAAAGTTGAAAAGTTACGAGAATAAAGTCACTATTCACTATTCACAGACACTATTCTTCCGATATGGTAATTTGCCGATGATCCCTAAGCCGCTGAGCCATCAGCTTCAGTGTATTGACGGCTCGTTTGGAGGAAAACGAGTTTATAGTTCACATTCTTCATTACAGTGATCAAAAAGAGGGGTCCGGTTTGGAACTATGTTCTTTTGTAGATGAGTTATTGAGCCGCAAAGTCTGAATCTGTGAATATCTTTCTAAATATAACCAAGCAGATGTTTCCTAGTTTGAGATGACTTTATTCTCGTAACTTTTCGACTTTATTCTCGTAAAATTATGAGATTATTCTCGTAACTTTATGACTTTATTCTCGTAATTTATGAGATTATTCTCGTAACTTTGACTTTATTCTCGTATTTTATGAGATTATTCTCGTAACTTTATGACTTTATTCTCGTAACCTTCCTTTTTTTTTAGTTTTCAACGTGGCCCTAATCCTCCATTGTACCTTTCAAAGCTGCAAGGGCCATATAATGGGATTCAGTGGGGCGGTACTTTACCTAAATGGTCTTCGTATAATTATTTTAATTGAACAGAGAATCAGCAGCCTTGTATAACTGTTGGTGTTCAAATTTAAAAATGTGCCAAAAATAAGCTATCGTGGGAAAAATAAACGAGAGAAGCAAAAATGCCCAAAAGTGATCAACGGGACCTGAAGGTAGCGTAGAAAAATATTTACATCGATAAAACTAAGTTACTGCCATCAGCTTTAGCTTTGGTTTGTCTTAGGAGCCAAGTCAAAATGTTACTGGGCTCAAAAATTAAAATCTAAAGCAGCAAACACTGTGAGGATTTTCTCATGTTGAAATATACACTGATGATTACAGGAACCTCAGGTGCTCTGTGGTCTTGGTTAAGCTCATGTTTTTTTTTTTTTAAGAGCCATGACTTTGAGGGATTTACCTCCAGTCTGGTTCGGTCCACATCACTTGGAAGACGCTGCTGCCTCCTGGCTGACACCACCAGGGCTTCGTAAGGGTAGATCTAAAACATACAGAAAAAGCAACAACTAAGAAATGTTGGCACATGAGAACTATACATGAAGAAAATTTAGAGGGGTTCTGAGAAATATATATAACAATGGGTCCGACCTACGGAAGAGGATTAGGGCCATAATAGGTGGAGAAAATAATTTGGGGGAATTCGAGATTAAAGGTGAAATGACGATAATAAAGTCAAAATACAATTTCACTGGTGTAATGAAATTTCGTGCCACGAAATTTCGCAAAATAAAAAAATGACGAAATAAAATTCAAAGACGCACGAAATAAAAAACGCAAAGGGGTGCGTGCACCACTGATACCCCTTTTCCACCAAGCTGGTTCCAGGGCTGGTTCGGAGCTAGAGCCAGACTTAGCACCCGTTCTTTAGTTTTCCACAGACTAAGCAGGGGTTGCTGGCTCTCAAAACCGGTGCTTAGCAAGCACCAACTCTTTGCTGGGCCAGCAGAAAGAACGGGGGCTACGCGCTTACGTCAGGGGGTGGGGGCGGGATTAGCAGAGTAAAAACACGGAAGAGAGCCATTTTTAAAAAGACGAGGTTGGAGTAAGCGAAAAACAGATTGAAAAGAATATATATCTATAAAGAATATATAAAGAAAGAATAAAGGGACCAGAAGACCGAGCTGGGCCGTAGTGGCAATGGTCGGCCACGTTTTAACAGCCCGCATTACAAAATGCTCGATGCTGTTCTCGGGGACCGACCAGCGTGCAGCGCTACCGGGGCATTGAATTCGGCCACAGCCATGCTGGAGTCTATGCAGGAGGACACAACCATGGAGCAAACCTCCACAGAGCCTGGTAAGTTTATTGTTTTGTTTATTGTTGTTCGCCAGTTGTTATGGGAAACTGGCGTGACGTATACAGACGTATACATTGACGTGCTGACGTAGCTCTCTGGCCGGCACCCGTTTGTGGAAAAGCAAACGGCACTTAACCGGTTCGCCCTTGAACCAATTGTGAACCGGCTCCAGCACCAGCACTAGCACCAGCCCTGGAACCAGCTTGGTGGAAAAGGGGTATGAGACTGGTGGTTTTTTACCCTCCTCGCCTACTGTAGCACAACACTCGCTTCAATATGGAGGAAGACGAGGTCGAGGAATTAGCTGACGCTCCTTCGTCAAATGAATCAGTTGTGTGGACCTATTTTGGCTTGCCATGTAAAAGACGAGAGAACAGTGAGAAGATTTCGGACAAAACAACAACCGTGTGCAAGCAGTTGGCCGTATACTGCGGCGAGTACTACTGCCAACTACTTTGAACGGGAGACAGGCAGCATGTATGTTTGTTTAAGTTTGCATAAAAAACAATATTTGATTTTTACATCTACTGTTGAGTTGACAGAATTTGATCATACTTGAAGATCAGACGTATATGCACTGTTATAGGCTAAATATTATAGTTCACAGTTCAGACATTTATAGGTCTAAACTGCAGCTCTGAGGACTATTTGTTTTCCATTTCATTCAAGGATGTATTTATCCCGATTGTTACAACAACAAAGCACTTTTTATTGAGATTTTATGTTTGTATTTGCATTGTAGTCTAAATAAGGGTAAAAAACTACAATTGTGTTTTTTTTCAAAGAGCATTTATTTTGTACTGATGCAGCAATATGTTTTGTATGTCTGCATTAGGAAGAAAATAAAGAAAATGAGATTTTTGTGCAGCTTTCTACTGTTGGAGATCTTCTATAATCTTTATTTTCTATCGTGAGTAGTTTGTTTCGTGAGCCCTGTTTTGCATTTCGTATTGTTTCGTGAGTTGACCATTTTGTTACATCCCTAGTGAACAGTACATTCTCATTGTTTTGCAATCTAAAAAATCCTTGACTTTGTTCAAAATAAAAATACTCTATGACATCCATTATAATTCCCAGAAACCTGCTCAATATTAACTCCATCCATGTATAATAAAATTTTGTCTTCACTTCTTTTAGAAAAAAACATAAACTTAGTTTTTATCAGATTTAGTAACAGCTTATTTACATCAAACCATATTTTAAGTTTCATTTTAACTTTAATTACATCATAAAATTGTATTTAATTTTTATTGTCATCATTTCGCCTTTTATCTCAGAATTCAGACTTTATTCTCGTCATTTTGACTTTAATTTCGACTTGCTGAAAATTATTTTTTCCATCTTAAATGGCCTTAATACTCTTCTGTACCCACCAGACCCTACGGGCATGATTGCTTTAACCATACCTCCATTACACACTCAAAATCTGAAACAGGCCTAATATTCTTTTTATAACAGTCAGATTGTATTCAATGTTTAACTTACACCCTTCTCTCCTGTCACTTTTGATATATAAGTGGATTAATTCATCTTCTGGCCTTTTTTTCTGCATTAGTTTATGGTGTATGTGCAGTAAGAGAGAACAACAGTAGGTGAGTCATGGAGAACGTAGGAGAGAGAAAAATAAAGCATCATACTGTGTGATAGTATAGCAGTGTATAGGGTGTTAAGATTGTCCCAAAGGTTGATCAAAAGATGTTTAGCCCTTTTTATATTTCAGATGATTACATTTTCTTCCCATTTTTCCCCTGGTGGGATGTGCCCTGTCTCATAATCTCACAAACCCTGCGTGCCATTACCCTCTCTGCCTGTTTGTTTGTTTGTTTGGCTTTGCTGTCAATACAGTGAGTCAGACAGCTTCACAAGTACCACGGAGAGGAGTGGGTGTTACTGAGAGAGATAAATTCACCATTCAAGAGGAACTCTAAACAGGCAGCGCATCATGCTAATCTATAATCCATTGATCCCGACCTCTCAGCCTTGGCTCGGTAACATCTCGCTGGCATCTTACCTTGTATTCTGAAAGAGGGAAAGAAAAAAAACTGTCAATTAACTTTGCTGTAACATTTATTTCATACACCGTGGCTTGTGTGCATGAGGAAGGGAGATAAATAAGAAGCAACGTGGAAGAACTGTGGATAAGCTGATTTGAGTGGCACAATAGGCTTACCTCTGATCTGCCAATTAACTGCATTGTTGCTGTCATACTGGTAATAATCTGTTCCCGCACTGCCAGGCTGAAAGAACACAACAAGAGCAGCTCAGCTAACGTGATCATGAACATGTTTCATTATTAAAATGGAGGGTGAAGATCTAACTATTAGGGGTGCAACTATAGATGTATCTGTATTGAACTGTTTGATACAGTGGTCTCAGTTCGGTACACCCTATGAACCAAAAACTAGGCAATTTTGTATTTATTTATTTGATCAACTTCTGACGAGGTGCTATGCGCTGAAAGTTCAGTGAATCTGCGTTTCGACTACTCCGGGCTGCATTATCGACCCTTTCTATATCCGCAGCACCTCCCCTTTCATTCGAGCAAGCTGCAGAGACAGAAGAAGCTACATACGCTAGGGCGCTGCAACATGGCGAGTGCTTTACCTTCAGCTGAAATTGAAGACCCTCCACTATCATTCAGATCTGGCGTTTGGGACTACTTTGGCTTTCCTGTTAAGTATGACCCTGATGGTAAGAGTGTCGTGGACAAAAACACAACAGTATGTCGGAAGTGCAACACGATGCCAAGCTACGTCGGGGGAAATACAACAAACGCGACATCATCCCGGTGTTAAAACAGGTGGAACCAGACAGAAACAACAAGCAGCACACATGCTACAGACTTTACCTGGGTCATTTAGACAGCCATTTAAATCATTTAAAATGTACTCTGAGTTGAAACAAATGTTGGTTGTTTTAATAAACCAAAATTAAAAAAGGCATTGAAATTTCTCATATTTTGTATTGAAAAAGTATCGAACCGTGACAGAAACATATTGAACCGAACCGAATCGTACATGTACATGTGTATCGTTGCACCTCTACTAACTATGTATACATCAGGATGAAAGTGTACAGGGTGTCCATAAAGTCTCTTTACAATGTAAAAAAAAATATTACAAAGGCAGTTGATGGGATATCTAAACTAGATTTTTTTTTATTTTAATCAGTGTTTATTCACATTAAAATGTTGTATTTCAGATATTCTGTTAAAGCTATGGTCTACGATTTGGAAGCTTGGTACATCTTAATAACACTGTTTATAAGGCCGTTATGGTCCTATGGTCCGATCTACGCAATATAAAGACCAAAAAGAATGAAAAAAATCCATTCAGTATATCCGCTGCAAAGCAGCTTAATAGTTGACGGTTCGGATTGGTCTGTGAGTCCATCCAATCCCCTGTCTCCCCTGCTCCACACCGTCTCGCCCATGGTCCCTCCTCCTCCGCACTATCTCTCACATGTACCGGTGATCAGCTAGCAGCACAGCTACTGAAGCGTCATGGAGCCAGGAGGCCGCTTCTGTAACACTCCACATCGAAGAGAAGGAAACGTAAAAGTTTTGAGGAAAAGGCTTGAGTAAGGAAGAAATAAGAGCAATACAGGTCCCAACGGAGACTCAATATTGGAGCATTGTACGATGGAAAAAGCTGCAGAATGATTTGCGATTGTTGAACACTGCGCCGGCCGCCGGCTACCGAACGGCCGGACACATCACGGGCCACCGGCTGCCGAATGACCGCAGCAACAGCCACAACACTGGCCGCCGGCCGCCGGACTGGGCGCCGGCTGGCGAACAGCCGCAGCAGCGGCTGCAGCACCGGCCCATCCCTGGTTGAACAGGTATTAACTATGTTTACTACAGTGGGAGATGTCTGCTGGATAACTCTGGTTAGTCTGTGCCTGTACTGGCTAATGACTGAACGTTGTTGGTCGGAGCGGGTAGGCTCTGTCAATAGATTTTAGCATAAGTTAGCCACGCAGCTTTAGCATTGTAAACTGAGCTGGTGAGGACACGCAGAGAAAGATAATTCCTCGCCCACAATCGGCTCTGCTCTGGCGCCGCCAGACCCGCTTCGCCGCCGGTCCAATTGAAATGGCTCTCGCTGTGTGTTACAAGGGGGATGACTGTCGTGTTTGTTACTTTCAGCTGAGCTGAGTTTTTTTAGTTGTTGTTGATATTTTATGCCAGCCGGCTTGTTGCTCTATCAGAGGAGGCGTGTTGTTAGGAGGCAACACGAGCTGGGGGGCGGGATCTTGGAACACTGAAGGGAGGGGTGAGTGAAAGGGGGGGCAGGCTGCGTTTTTCAAATCTGTCTCAACAGCCAAACTGTTTCTCAGATCGTAGACCCTAGCTTTAATGGAAGGAAAGCTGTTAAATGAACTCCTATACAATGGCTACTTCTCAAGAGAAGGCACAATGTGTATCCTGGTTTATTGAGACAAAATCGGATGTGCAGACTCAGTGAAACTACAAAACTGAGTATGGAAGAGATCCGCCATAGCATCCTTCAATTTATGGAGACAGAGACGGTGTTGGATAAAGGGAGGAGTGGGCGACCAAGAACATCAGAGAAAAACAATCGTGTAAGACAAGCCTTTCCCTTCATTAACAGAATATCTGAAACACAAAATTTTAATGTGAATAAAAACTTTAATAAACACTGATTAAAATAAATCAAATCTGGTTAAGATATCTCATCAACTGCCTTTGTACATATACAGAGAGACCCACACAGCTGTTAATCACAATCACTCACCCTGTTTACTCCGTTTTTGCCATAGCCTGGTAACGAAGATGATTTGGCAATGTAGGAGTCTGGAAACAAATAGAAACACCATTACAGCTAAACAAATGAGCCACATACAGAAGTCAAATAATTACACAGATCTTTCACTGTAAGTCAAGTAGTATGTTAAATATCAAATAAGTGTGTAAGAGAGAAGTGCTCACATCAAACAATAAGTTACATAATTCCCTGGAGGTGAATAAGACAAAAGAGGAGATGAGGTCTCTGCAGAGTGATCTGTCCAACGCTGATAAAGAAATATCTAGTTTAATAAGAATTCTGATAGAATTCTGACTTTAATATCAGAATTATTTCTTTTGGGAAATATTAATTAAAAAAAAAATTGACTCAATTTTTTTCCTCAGTGACCCTAATCCTCTTCTGTAGAAAAACTTGGAGGATTTATAGAGATATCTTCTAAGAACTGAATTTGTACTTTTTTCTAGAAATTAAAACATAAAAAGTCCCATTAGAGTAAATTTGGCACACATGGTCTTGTTTGAAGGCACACTAGTGGGCCTCGCTGCACCATTTGAGAACCACTTGGAGGACAAGAGCAGTGATTTTATCCTTTTTTGAAAAACACAAGAAATCTTTTCCTGTAAAATGTGTAGTTATCCAAACTAAACTTGTAACCATACCTAAAATCACAATTAAATTCACAAATGTGGACATTTAAACTGATTTAACAGGAGTAAACCTGCAGTACTCTTCTCTGACCAGCAGAGGCTGCTAGAACACTTTTACTTTCACTTGATCAGCACTTTGTTGTTGAGAAAGCAGCGATTGTCAGTGTCATTTAAAAACTGATTTATCAAGTACATGGCGATACTTTAGGATTGAGTCAACAACAAAAAATAAATAAATTAAAACTTCTGTATTCATGATAAACAATCAGTAATACTCATAAAAAATACTTGCAAATAAAGACAGATACAGGACAAAGTGGGTCTGAACGTCCTTGTCATTAAATTCTGAGGAAAAACACTGATCATGCACTTATCTGAAAAAAACAGTTCCTCTGTAAATAATTCAACTGCTTGTGTGCTCATGTGTGAATATCTACAGAAAAAACACAGCTATGGTCACATGGATCTTTTTCTGATCATCAGTTTAGTTTAGCAGAAACACCCAATCACCACAAAATCAGCATCCTTTTCTCTCTTCTGTTTTCTCTTCACCAACTTGGTAACATGTAGCCTCGGGTAAGGACCAGCATGCTTTGGGAAAACTTCCTCTGCCACTGCTGCAGCTCCAGCAGCAGGGGGCAGCAGAGTCACACCGTGAGAATGTGATTGCTCTTTCCTTACTTTATTAATTCTTCTAAAGACTCTTCTCATCCCCCCTTTTCTTTGATTTCTGGCTCCATTCACAATCTTTGTCTTTTTTTTCTCACTAGTCCATTCTGGTGTTGGGTGACTTAGAGCACACTGTGATGTAACAAAATGAAGCAGCAGGATGTGGACGCTCGGCAATAATGAATAAATCATCTGCAAATATTTCTCTTTAAACAAGAGATGGATAAAGTCCCACAAAGAAGTACTGATATTTCTTAGTTATGTTGTTTTATCTACTGTATATCTGCTCTGTTGTGAGTTTTGACGAAGACTGGCAGACAAGCTACTGTTTCTAAAACTGATGAAGAAGTTTCTGCTGCTTCTGATGACAAGCTGTCAGGAGGAGTATAAGGGCCATGGCAGACGGAGAAAATAATTTTGGGGAAGTCGAGATCAAAGTCGAAATTTCAAGGTGAAAGTAGAAATGACAAGAATAAAGTCTAAATAAATTTTATGGTGACGTTATTCTAAAATTCAGACTTTTGTCTCAAAATTTTAACTTTAATCAATTTGAGTTTTATCACGAAACTGAATTTCAACTTTATTGTCGGCATTTAAACTAATCTGGTCAGTTTGACTTTAATGTCTAATTATCAACTTTATTCCTGTCATTTCGACTTAAATCTCAACCTGCTGATTTTTTTTTCCCATCAAAAATGGCCCTGATACTTTTCCATAGTCAGAACACACAGCATGTTACAGTTTTTTTGTTTTTTTTTTAAATGTATTTTTTGGGCATTTTGTGCCTTTATTGATAGGAGAGAGACAGTGGATAGGCTTGTGAAAGGGGGAGAGAGAGTAGGGGAAGACACTCTGCAAACTGGTCACAGGCGTGATTCGAACCTACACCGGCAGAAGCAAGTACATGGGGTGCCTGGTTGCTAACCACTCTGCCAAACCAGCACCCCATGTTGCAGTTTATTTTAATAAAAGCAAAAGTGAGATAAACACAATTATTGGCAGTGGTCATAATGTTATGCTTGATCAATATTTTCTGATACACTACATGGCCAAAAGTATTCACTCACACATCCAAATAATCAGTCAGGTGTTCCAGTCACTTCCATGTCCACAGGTGTATAAAATCAAGCACCTAGGCATGCAGACTGCTTTTACAAACATTAGTAAAAGAATGGGTCGCTCTCAGGAGCTCAGTGAATTCCAGCGTGGAACTGTGATAGGATGCCACCTGAGCAACAAATCCAGTCGTGACATTTCCTCACTCCTAAATATTCCACAGTCAACTGTCAGCTGGATTATAAGAACGTGGAAGTGTTTGGGAACCACAGCAACTCAGCTACCAAGTGGTAGGCCACGTAAACTGACGGAGCGGGGTCAGCGGATGCTGAGGCGCATAGTGAGAAGAGGTCGCCAACTTTCTGCAGAGTCAATCACTACAGACCTCCAAACTTCATGTGGCCTTCAGACTAGCTCAAGAACAGTGCAGAGAGCTTCATGGATGGGTTTCCATGGCCGAGCAGCTGCATCCAAGCCTCACATCACCAAGTGCAATGCAAAGCGTTGATGCAGTGGTGTAAAGCACGCCGCCACTGGAATCTAGAGTAACAAATCACGCCGGCAATCTGAGTCTGGTGTGGATGAACTTGACTGGCCTGTACAGAGTCCTGACCTCAACCCGATAGAACACCTTTGGGATGAATTAGAGTGGAGACTGAGAGCCAGACCTTCTCGTCCAACATCAGTGTGTGACCTCACAAATGCTCTTCTGGAAGCATGGTCAAAAATTCCCATAAACACTCCTAAACCTTGTGGACAGCCTTCACAGAAGAGTTGAAGCCGTTATAGCTGCAAAGGGTGGACCGACGTCAGATTGAACCCTATAGATTAGGAATGGGATGTCACTGAAGTTTATATGTGAGTCAAGGCAGGTGAGCGAATACTTTTGGCAACAGAGTGCATCTTTAGACAGCCGACAATACTGCTTTCCTTAGCAATTATATTGGTTACATTTTGGTAATATCCTGGTGTGATTTCACAAAGGTCAGGCTCTCCAAAATCTACCAGGATGTGGACCAAACCTGTGACAGCTGTCGCCAGGTGCCCGTTAGCCATGTAGGTTCTGGTCCTTTCCTGCTTTACATTCTTACTGGCGAGAAATATTTGAAACTTTATCAACTGTTACTCATAAATCAATCGAGCCAAATGCAATGACGGAACTGTCTGGTGTATGTTTACCCACAATACCGCTCTCCTCCTTAGAAGCTGCTCTTGTAGCTTTTGTCATTTTATTAGGCGTGATCTTGCTGAAATGGAAGTCATCAATTCCTCCTTCACACACATGGATTAAAGATGCTCTTAACGTTGTTGAACTAGAAAAGATAAGTTGTGGGATCCTTTCGTTGCATTGATCCGTGAGCTGTACCTGCAGTTACTTCTGAGTGATGCACTAAGTATGTCAGTAGCTGGGTTTCCATTACAGTTTTTCGCAAAGTAAAAGCGATATTCCTAAATTTCAATGGAGTATATTTGCGCTTTAAACACGTTTCCATTGAAGGTCTAATAGGCAGGAGCATCGTAACTCTCGTGAAATATCATCCCGCAAGATTTCACTGCAGGAAGATGGATGCATGAATATGTCAAGGCTTGTTGAACCCTTTCTCCCTCATTTCCGTTTCTATCTCCTTATAACACTCTGCATTCTTCTGTTTGCTGTCTAATATGGCAGTTGTGCTTTTCTCGAGAACAATGGCAAGAAAAGTCTCCGTCTCCTCCTCTGTCCAAACGTACCGCGCCATGTTTACTCCAATAAAAGTGACCATGTAACCAGGAACATCACATCCTGGGACGTATAATTGCGGTAAAAGTGTTTCCATTGCGCTTCTGTGCTATATTTGAATATCGAAACGTCTGAAAAACCACCATGAAAGCGTAAAAACTTTTAAGCGATATTTTAGTGCTTTTGCAAAATTCAGGTGTTTCCATTAGCATTTTTTTATTGCACTATTAACATTTTGCGCATATTCAAAGGTAATGAAAACGCACTTAGTGATACAAAATCCAACATCCCAGACTGACCATCATTAATTTACTTATGTATTACTCTACTTGTTTTTTATTTCTTCAAATTTTTTTTATTTAATCTAATGTATTTACTTATTTCTCTGTCTTGTATTCTGCTCCTTGGGTTGTTACATTTGTCCTTTCTCTTTTTATTTGGTCTTATCTTGTTTTTGTAATGTTAATCTGAAATATTAACAAGCAGTTTGTGCCCTGGTGTGGAGGCTGTTAAGCAAGTGCAGGACACTTTGTCGAGTTTGGGTCCAAATGAGGTGTATAACTGTCAAAGTAAATCAGCCTCTGACTGCATTATCAAGACGTAAGCTAATAGTCTTACTGAGAAATCTGATGGAGGACTGTTTAAGTCAGACTAACGTGCACTTTAAACCCATTTGTAGTGTGAAAACAAATAATGATTTAATTCTTTAAAACAGCAGGAACACATATCGACTTTCAGAACAGTAAAAAGTGTGTGAGAGTATTTTGTGAAGCAGATGGCAGAGAGGTTAGGTCAGTGATCCTGGATAAGTGAAGAAAAGCTGATAAATACAGGCCGAGGTCACACACCCATTCATCTTCTCACCTTTACCAAAACAAAAGAGGTGTGTGTCTGTGTGTGTGTGTATCAGAGGAAAGACGGCTCACTGCATCCCCGTCCCCTTTAGATGACCTGAGAGATGGAGAAACTCACCGCTGTCTGCACTGTGGAGCGACCGGGGAGCTGAGGACAGGAGGAATAAAGAGAAACCACACAAGACATTCGATTAGAATTTTCATCTTTATCTTAAAATGTAAAAACTATGGAGCCCCTAAGGTGCCACAGAGAAAAAAAATCTAAATTGAGCGGACAAGATACTAAAACGTGCACATAACATATTAAATTAAATTAGCTTGATTTCATTATACAGGGAAGCGGCAAAAGACAGCCGGGCTAATCAGTAGATGGCAGTAATGCCCCATAATATATTGTCATTTAGCATGTTTAGCTCAAATGTCGAACGGATAAGTATTTCAAGCACACGTCTAAATATATCATGTGCACGAATAAGTTTTTCGAGTGAACGTTTTAATATATTGTGTGCACGTTTTAGTTTCTCGTGCACACTTTTTAGCTAAAATGTGCACACGGATAAGTATTTCGAGCACGTTTTAATATATCATGAGCACAAATAAGTATTTCATGCGCACATTCTAATAGATCATGCGCTAGTTTTAGTATCGTGTGCACATTTAGCTAAAACGTGCGCACGGATAAGTACTTCAAGGGCATGTTTTTATATATCATGCGCTAGTTTTAGTATCTCGTGTGCACGTTTAACTAAAAAATGCGCATGAATAAGTATTTTAGCGCATGTTTGAATATATAATGCACACAAAAAGTATTTGAGCGCACGTTTTAATATATCATGTGCACGTTTAAGTATCCCTTGCGCACATTTTAGCTAAAAACTAAGTATTTCAAGCGCACACGTTTTAATATATAGTGTGCACAATTTATTATCTTGTGAGCATGTTTTAGCTAAAACGTGCACATGGATAAGTATTTCAAGCGCATGTTTTACTATATCAATTGCACGAATAAGTATTTAGTGCTCACGTTTCAGTATCTTGTGCACATGTTTTTGTGAAACGTGTGCATGGACAAGTATTTTGAGCGCATGTTTTAATATATCATGCTCATGAATAAGTATTTCGAGTGCACGTTTTAATAGATCGTGTGCATGTTTTAGTATCCCATGCGCATTTTTAGCTAGAACGTGCACGAGGATAAGTATTTCCAGCGCACGCTTTTATATATCATGTGCACGTTTTAGTATCTTGTGCGCACAATTTACATATTTTTTTCTCTGTGGCACCTTTGGGGCTTCTTTAAAAATTCAATGCTTTTTGGTGTTCTGACCTTAAGAATTGCATATTTCGGTCCAGATTAATTTACAGGTCAATCACTAAGCTCAACCATAAAGAGCCTGTGAAAAGTTCTCCAGTTAGTTACAATGTGAGATTGTAATAACAAACCATATTCATCAAATATGAGAGACCCTTCACCAAAGTAAGTTGTTTTTATTTGCTCTATATTTGCTTTTTTTCAATCCAATCCATCGACTTTGTTTGTATAGGACATTTAAACAACAAAAACCTTTTTTTTAGGCCATAATTTCTAGTTCATAAAAGTTCAAAAAACTGGAAGGATAGTGGAGAATCATCGTCTTCGAGAAATAAATGCGGTTGAAAAGAAATCCTGAATGGTAGTGATTGGCGATCAATTAAATGTTTTGCCAGATCAACTTAAAGTAGACTTAAGGGGTGTGTTTAATAGTGAAAGTAAGAGCATTTCCACACACACAATGTGAAGGGAACTCAAGGGATTGGGACTGAACAGCTGTGTAGCCTTAAGAAAACCACTAATCAGTAAGGCTAAGCAGAAAAAAAGGCTTCAGTTTGCTAGGGAGCATAAAGATTGGACTGTGGAGGACTGGAAGAAGGTCATGTGGTCTGATGAGTCCAGATTGACCCTGTTCCAGAGTGATGGGAGCATCAGGGTAAGAAGAGAGGTAGGTGAAGTGATGCACCCATCATGCCTAGTGCCTACTGTCCAAGCCTGTGGGGGCAGTGCTGTGATCTGGGACAAATCTGTGACACTGTAGAAGTTTAACAATGCCACAGAGAATGTGACTGTAACATCAAAGTTAAGGGCGGTCCAATGAAATATCAGAGTGTTTGACCAAGCTGTAGGTTTTTTGGCCAGGCAGTGTATCTATATAACAGGAGAAATGAAAGCTGGAATCTTCAAGAGTTTGCATCCTGAAAACTGCTGCATGAGCATAAACCCAACCTGAATGTGATGACTGTGTCTGTAAAAAAAAGATATGAGGACATGTTTGGATTCATCTTCTGTCATAAATGATGCAAATAATGTCATAAATTAGCACAGTGTGTGAACCCCTCTTTGAATAACCCTAACAAATTATAAGGGCAAATTGTGAAATGCATTTACAGTGGAAGGTAAACAAAGACGACAGCTGTTGTGGGGCATCTATAAAACATCAGCTATGTAAAATATGCCTTAGACAGCATCATCATACTGTCAACTCATCATGAAGACCTATACATTGAATAAAATATGGAGCAGCACGGACACAGGCAGCGTCAGACCACTCGTGTTAAATATGCATGTGTGTATGGCACTGCACTTTGTAATATTAATGCTCTGTGGGCTTAGCTGTTTTTATCAAACCTGCTGGGGAATGACACGTGAAACAGGAGAAAGGGATTTTATTTCATCGTTATATTTATGTAAACTGATGTGAGAAAAAAAAAAAAAAACACAGTTGGGCAAGGTTAGATGATGAAACATGCTGATATTAAAACTGATTCCTTATTTTAAACTGACAAATACAAGTGATTTTCGAAGCTCAAAGTTTAAATATCTGTATTTAGCAAAGTTTTTTACTGGTAAGTAAACTTTATTATTGATTCTGTCATTTCACATTAAGGCCAGCCTCCTATAATTCACACCTTTTATGGTAAAAGAAAAAAAAGGCCATGATAAAGTCATGCAGCACTTCTGTTATCCCATTTTTGCTTGAGACACACTCTCCTAGCTCCAGACCATTTTGCAGGCCTGGAGCATGTCTGTTGTTGTGCTTGGTTACGCAGCATTTCTGATTTGCAGGTGTTTCTTCCAAACACTGAATCTTTGTAAAGGAAAAGTGAAAAGCAGAAAAGAATCTTACTGAACTATCTACCATAAAAGTGGGGTTCATACAAGGCTTTTGGTGGCACCATTGATTGCTATTTATCTGCAATTGTCCATACTCAACTATCCCCCCCAGTTACACAGTTGCTTTAATAGCAGTAATATTTACTAGTGCCATGGGTCTCCAGCAACCCCACTTTAAAGCCCAAACTATCCTTTTAACCCTTTAACTCCCAGCTCAACTGTTTGGGAGAGTTCATCAATAAATTCAGGGATTTCAAAAACACTGAAAAAAATCAAATCATTGTTTGATTCCTTTAACATTTTAGGGAACAAAGAAAACTACAAAAAACATATTTTCTTCAAGTGGGATTTATGGTTTTAAAAAGCTAGCAGTTGATTGTGTGATGACATAAAATGCAAAAATATTTGGGACAAAATCAATTAGACAAGACAGAATTGTTTGCAAATTAAATAGCAATAAAAATAATTTAAAATGAATGATATTGCATTTGACACTATTGTTTTGATGAATAACAGATAATATTTACGTAACTCATCATATTAGTAAAAAATCAGTAAAAAATATCAGTAAAAAATCACGAATAACAAATTTCTTGGTTATAGTTCTGAAAGGTTAATTTTTTTTTCAGTTGGGACAAAAATGCAGGACAGACTGATTGGCACTGCTGTCCCCAAGCAAAGAGTGATTACTTTGCTAAAATCTTTTGAAGTAAATTAAGTTCATTATTGAGCTGGAGTTTATGTCGCTTTTATGGAACTATGGTCATCTTAATAAGGAAAAAGCTTTTTCTGATGAGGAGCTGAGCACACATTCACACCTCTGGGCATTTTTCTAATCAGTGTAATAACAGCAGACACCATAAAGCCACGGTGATTACACCAACACCACTGACCTCCAGCGTGGACGTAGCTCATCTCCCCGCAACGCTCCCCGACCCTGATTTACCTCTCAGCTTCATGTCGTACATCTTCTGTGAACAGCTCCAAATTGCTTTAGCTCCTCACTCCCTCTTTTCCCCCATTTTGAATTTAATTCACTCTCTATCTCATTCTCCCTCTCACTGTCTATCTGTTACAACACCCTCTCTTATTCCCATTTGACCTCCACCTTAACACCCCTCTCTCTCTCTCTGGGTCTCTCCATCTCTGTCTCGCCCTCACATGTGCTGAATGCAAAGAGGTGTTGATCAATGGATGATCCGGGCACCAGAAAAGTCGGATAACTGTCAGTGTTGGAGTAACGGCGTTTCCCAGTAACGGGTAATCTAATTAATTACTTTTTCATGCGTTACAACGCCATTACGGTTACCGATAGTGAAATGTGGCGCGTTACTTTGCACCAATGTCAAGCAGCTGATATCGACCTGCCACGCTCAGCTAGACACAGACAGGAGCTACGCTGTTGACAGACACACGAGAAAATGCAACATGCCATAACATGCCTTCGTTTATTATGCACCCAAATTTTTCAGTGCTATTTTCCAGGAAAAATGCTGTATTCAAATATAACACACCCAAACCTTACTCTCTTACACAACTCAAAATTCCCTTTTTTTTTTCAAAGTTTTAATCTATAAGATTTCAGTATTTTAACAACAAATACAGTTCATGGTTTTCTCTCTCACCGGATGTTGAAACACCTTTTGCGTCACGCATGCGCAATTACTAGGGGTGTAACGGTACATGTGTCCGTACCGAACTGCTTGAAACGGATGTTCGGTTCGGTACAGTGCTGTATTCAAACGAGTACAGTAAGTTTACGTTGGCCCCTGCACATGGCTCTTTAATATTCAAGGAGGTAGTCGTCTACAATTGGCGTGGTTTGGGAAGGCTTTTTAATATTCATGAGGAAAGTGGTCTGTGATTCGTGCTCTTGCGATCGTGTACATATCATGTGGACGTGACGTCTCATGGTGAGCCAATCAGAAGACGAATATCAAAGAGCTCCCATAACAACAAAAAATTGTGTCTGAATTGTGCATCATGGCTACTGCTAGCGACCAACCGGAGCTTGGAGACCCTCCCCCGTCGCTGAAATCTCCTGTTTGGGAACACTTCGGCTTCCTGGTGAAATATTACAACGGAAAGCGATAACAGCATCCATCACCGTTTTTATAGCATCGGATCTGAGACCATATTCAGTTGTAGAAAATGTTGGTTTTAAACTCATGCTAAAGGTGATTGAGCCCCGGTATAAAGTACCCAGTCATCCACATTTAAGCCAGGAGTTAAAAAAAAAACTCTTTATTTTTGATAAATACATTTGTTGTTTATTTATTTTATTTAACTTATAAGTATTACCAAGCAGCACATTGTTCCCATACTGTACCGAAAATGTACCGAACCGCGACCCCAAAAATACAGGTACGTACCGAACCGTCATTTTTGTGTACCGTTACACCCCTAGCAATTACTGAATTTCTACCCAAACATGCTCAGTCGTAGTGTAAATCAGAGAGCAGCTATCAACATGCCAACGTATTTGACCAATCACAGCCCAGCTATTATGGTCCCCCTTGCTCACAAGATGGCAGCGCCCTGTGTTTGCACATGAGTGGTCCAGTAAGGCTTGAGAATTACACAATCATTACACAAAGGTAAACTAACTAAGACCAAAATATTGGATTAGAACAGTTTATCAGTCAGTTTAAAATCAATTATGAAAGTAGTAGTAGTAGTAGTGGTAGTACTAGTTTATTTTGAACATGCAAGAAATAAATGTCATATATTACATTTGTACAAATGTGCAAAATACCAAAACATAAGTCATTAAAGTCCCCTTATTTAAAAAATTACCTATTGATTTCACCCACATGCTCGAAAAGGAGTAGGAAGAAGTACAAACTTATTTAATCCCACCCCCTCTCCATTAGGTATCAAAAGTCATTATTCCACGTCCTATTTGATATGAATTCAATTGCTAAATCTCATACAAATTAATCAACAACCATATATGCCTTATGAATACATATGTATGCATATATACATACACACATACACATACGTACCACTAACAAAAAATCATATAGACAAAAAATAAATATATAACAGTACAAATAAACACTAAACACCTGGTTAAAGCCACACCTTATTCCTCCCTGTATCTTGTAAAAATAAATTCTTTGTACCTTTTTTTGAATTCACTGATGTTTAGACATCCTTACGCTCCACATTCAGATTGTTCCACAGTTTCACACCACACACAGAAATACAAAAACTTTTCCTTTGTGTACGCACCATCGTGACTTTAAACTTAGTTTAACCCCTAAAATTGTGTGCCCTACCCTTTCCGTGAATAATTTTTGGACATTTAGAGGCAGTAGTTTGTTTTCATTTTATATGGGATTTGGACTGTCTGCAATTCCACCATGTCTTTAAATCGTAATAACTTTGACTGTATGAATAAAGGGTTTGTGTGATCCCTGTATCCCACCCTGTGAATGATCCGTTTTGCTTTCTTTTGCAGAATGAATAGTGGATGTAAAGTTGTGTTGTGTTTGGCAGTAATGTTTGGCAGAGTAAGGGAAAGAATATTTCTGCTTTTGTATAATACACACCTGAATATTAGACCTTATTCAAGAGCAAAAAAATGTATGTTATGAACTAGAAATTATGGTAGTAAAAAACCAAACAAACATATACCAAACCACAGACTTACAGCCATTGTAGGAGGTGAATCCCAGATTATTTAGCGCCTCCCTGCTGCTGCAGCGAGAACTGCGTTTACTCCCCCACGGGTCATTGTCGTAACACCCCGACCGCGCCTTCATCTCCTCCTTCAAGATCATCCTGCCAATTCCCTGCAGTAATGTGGGGGGTGGGGGCAGGAGGGAAACAAAGGAGTGAAGAGAGGGAAGAGGTATGAATAAATGCTAAAGGTGTGCATGAACAAAAACAGTTGGCAGAGAGGAGCAGGTTTTTTAGTTGCTTTATAATGATGGATATGACAGGCTTTGGTAAATGTTGCTGCTTTGACAGATCTGAAGTGAAAGGAGGATGTCCAGTGAGGAAGCATTTAATTAACCAGCTCATTAAAAATTAACACGTGTGCTGAAATAAAGAAGAGGGAGAGCTAGGAGGCTGTCTCTTACCTTGTTTATGTTGTGATTCCATCCATCCTCCTCTCCTCCAGAGGAAAACCTCCTCACCCTGGAGACTATGAAGAGAAACAGAGGAAAAATCGTTGGCGGAGTTAAACACAGAAGCGTTTGTTACAGAAAGAGACGAGGAGTACCTTTTGGAGAGCCGGTATATGGGTAGTAGTTGGAATCTGGATGATAAATGTTGTTGCAGTTGGAGGTGGAATTGAGAAGGTTCTCGTTGGTTTTGCTCTTAATGACTGTTGGAGATGTGGATAGGTCTAAACAAGAAAAAATACAGTAAGAAATAAGTTCAGACCATTTTGAAGTAGATTTCACAGCATGTGTATTTGTAACAGTCACAAAATGTCAGAGCAAGAAAAAACAGAAAAAACAAGAGCTAAAATTGATGTAATTTTAATGGAATATCAACGTTGTGTGTTATTAAGGATTAGGGCTGGGTATTTCCAGCAACCCCACGATACGATATGTATCCCAATACACATAAACTGTGAACACTGACTGTGCTTTTAACAAAATTCCCAGCAACTTTTGTTTTTATTACAAGAACAAAAAGAACAAGCATGAGTTTTAAATAATTATTCAACTTAAGAACTTTAATTCAGGTCCCTTAAGATCACAGACCTAAGTTTAAATTTTGAACATGTGTTTTATCATGTAGTTTGGCTTCTCCTTTGAACTGTGTCATTGTTAATATTACCAAAAGTGCATTTACAACAACTGTCCAAACATTGAGGCTGCATTGATTCTGTTGAATCCGTATCGATACACGTATCCCCAAGAAGTGCATGACGATATTTTGCCGTATCCATATTTTACGCACAGGCCTGTTAAGAATAGTTGAACACTGAGAGTAAAACCATCTCTCAGTTTTAGAGAAACTTGTTCAGAAACAGCTTATTCTACAGTTTCCCTGATACAAAAAATTTTAAAATTTATTCGTATCAGGGCTGTTTGGGTGTAGTCACTAATGACTCTTTTCCACTAGCACGCCTTGGCCCTACTCTACTCGGCTCTACTCGATTTGCAGCGTGTTTCCACTAGCCTGGTACCTCCTAAAACAAGCTAGTTTTAGTACCTACTCTGCTCTGGTTCCAAGAGAGCTGAGTCGATACTAAAAGATGACGTCACCGACTGCCAGCTACTGATTGGTCAGACAATGTCGTCATCGAGTCATGAGCGCAATGCCTAGCATGCTAGCGGTAGCTACCGTTAGCTTACACTCATACGTCTTTTCTTTGCAGCTCGATTGCTCTCGTCCTCGGCTTCATTCTGTTGTATAGCTTCCAAAACTCTCCTGTGCTTCTCAAGGGGTATTTCTTCTTACCACCTGCAGCCTTCTTCTGCTTTCCTTTTTTACTCTGTTTGTGACAAAAAGCCACAGATTGTTGTGTCGTGCTCAAAATGACGTCACTGCAGTGCCGCTCAGCTGTTTACAGCGACACTGCACCCCGTTGGGCAGGCGACTGTGGCTAATGGAAAAGCAGCACACTGAGCCTTAGGGTGTCACAGTAAGATAAAAGGACCCAAATATCATGAGAGGAAACATCCAGCTTTTCCTGATCTAAGATGTGCTTTAACGCAAAAAATGCTAAATGCTAATGCTAATTCACTTTATTCCGCGAGGCTCTGCCTACAAAATGCCATTACATTTTTTTTATTCATCTCATACTTAAAAACCACAAAAAAAAAAATCAACAATTAGTCAATGCAACATAAAACGTATGTACATCAGACGTCTGTATATGTCAACAGCTAACTTAAACATGAGGGTACATACACAAATATGCAACATTATACCCTGTTTGAGAAGGAACAGAAGGAAGCCAAGTGCTTCTCTAGTGCTTCCCTTTCCTTACAAGTCAGATCCATTACAGAAACAAAAACATAACAAAATATTTGTTATTATTAATAATAATTAATAATTTGCAAGCACCTCTGAAATATATTACGGTGTATGTTCAATATAGTATATAGAGATCTACACACATGTTGTATACATGTTATATAGAATATATAAACATATTTAAATATTATCTGTTATGTTTGCATGAATACTTATTTAAATGCACACTCTTGTATTTATAGTCATATATCTCCTAATTAACCCTTTCATGCATGGTGTTCACTACAGTAGACATATATTTGGAATAAATTATATACCCTTTAGCTTGCAGTACTATGTCCAACTGCCAGGCGGTAAATTCCCAAACCCTGGTCTATAGTTTCATAAATATCATCTTTGCACATTTTTACCATATCGAGATATAGTGCATCAAAATTCCAAAATGCCTGAATTAGGGCAACTTGGGTATAATACATGAATTCAGATTTCAGGTAACTTTTTTAAAAAATTTGTGTTTAAAATTTTGGTTTAATTTACAAGTGAACAGTTTGATTAAACAAAAATTATACATATACTTCAGATTTTGCTTTTTCTTTTATTTACTCTCAATGTTTGTTAAAGACACAAGATTGTGGATCTTTATCAAGTTCCACGAAATTACTGTTTATACAGATGACACATAATACATAACTCTTTCAAAAAATAACACTGAAATAAAAATTCCTTTGATTTTTAACTTGTTTGAAAGTAAAACAAACATTTTAAAAAAGTACTCCTTTGATATTTGATAATTCATGCATGAAAGGGTTAAGTACAAACAAACAATAAGCTTCTCCACAAAATATCTGTTCTAAAACTTTGTTTTTTACAATAATTAATTGCATATGTTAATGATGATCAGTGTTAGCATGTGTACTGAAAATTAATTATATGGTAACAAATTTATTATTATGGTAACAAAGTTATTGCTCTATTAGTCGTATGTATCTAATAATATTAATCATCTCTGTGTAAGTTCCATAAATAATTAGCACAAAGATCTCCTGTTATTGTTTCAGGCTGATTTACCAGCTTCGAAATAACAAAAGGTAAACCATGGTGATAGATATGCAGACTTTAAAATCTGACTTTGTGTAGCTGTGTCCTGGGGTTTTGCATCTTAAGCGTGTGAGTGTGCTGGAGAGGACAGAAAAAGTAGTGCATGTACTTACAGTGAGGGGAGGGCACAGCAGGGGGGATGAGGGGAGAAATAGAGGCGATGATCACAAAATGAACAAGGGGAAAGAAATGGAAAGGAGGTCAGAGAAAATGCTATGAGATGTGATACACCACTTTCAATGAGCAAGCCAAAAGAAGACAAGGTACACGGTGATGTGAGACATGTTAGACAGATCCTGACGTGATATAAATGTCAAACACTTGTGAGGCATTGGTCACCTTATACTTAAGACACATACAAGGGCTTACTACTTTATGTGGAGCTTTAAGCAGAATTTCAGGAGCAGGACCACACCTCAACCACACCTCTTCTTGAGTTCCTATAAATTCTAACCGACCATTTCCCTGTTTTGTTTTGCACACTCGATGCACCCCTCCCTCCCTCCTCTTTCTTAAAAACTTCTTCCTTCCTTCTTTCCTCAGGGCCTTATAAAGGGGGTTTGTCGTGCCCGGGAGCTACGGCGGATTCCCCATGAAATTTCCCCAAACTGTTATCTGCTTCACGTCCCTGCTATGTTGCTTGTTATTGCACTGCTTCATTTAAAATTCTGTTGAGGTGGAAAAGTTGCTTATAGTTGCTTTAACAAATAGGTCACACACTCTTATATCTTGTTGGCCCACCTTTAGCATTGATTACAGTCTCATTCTCTGTGTCATTGTTTCAATAAGCTTCTTCAGTGTCACAGATTTGTCCCAGATCACAGCACTGCCCTCACAGGCTTGGACAGTAGACACTAGGCATGATGGGTGAATCACTTCACCTGCCTCTCTTCTTACCCTGATGCTCCCATCACTCTGGAACAGGGTCAATCTGGACTCATCAGACCACATGACCTTCTTCCAGTCCTCCACAGTCCAATCTTTATGCTCCCTAGCAAACTGAAGCCTTTTTTCTGGTTAGCCTTACTGATTAGTGGTTTTCTTAAGGCTACACAGCTGTTCAGTCCCAATCCCTTGAGTTCCCTTCTCATTGTGTGTGTGGAAATGCTCTTACTTTCACTATCAAACACACCCCTGAGTTCTACTGTTGTTTTCCTTCAATTTGATTTGGCCAGACGTTAAAAAGATTTGCCTATCACAATCATTCAGCATTTCTTTTCAACTACATTCAATGATTTGCCACTATCCTTCCAGTTTTTAATCATGCATGGGACAGTTCTTAACCTATTTTTAGTAGATTTTGCAATCTCCTTAGATGTTTTCTCTGCTTGATGCCAATGATTTGACCCTTCTTAAACAGACTAACATCTTTTCCACGACCACAGGGTGTGTTCAACATGGTAGTTTAAGAAATGAGAAGCTAATCATTGCATCAGCTGGAGTTAAATAATAATTATTCAATAGTAGGCTCGTACCTATTTGCTTATTTTTGGCCAGGCAGTGTACTGGCAGACTGATAATCTAAAATAACTCTAGCAGAGTGCATTGGCGTACGTGTCATCTCGTCATGTTTAATTTTGAACAAAAATGCCCTCACTTGTCCCTCTATGTTTGTACATTAAACTATTTTCCATTTTCCCTTTAAAGTTTGATTTAGAGGTTGGGTCAGACTTGACTATGACAAACAATATGGCAGTAAAAACACAGTTTATATTCATGATTATGGTCATTTCATATAAAAAATGCTGTATAAATGATTCATGGTGTAAATTCCGATTCCTCCTCAGCGCTCAGATCACAGATTGCCATCACAGACTGTGGAGCGAGGAGGGTTGTCAGCACTTTGTAGCTCAGCATAAATCATCCAGAGGTGTTTCTGAGGAGCTGTAACTCTGCTCGACCCGCCAGCTGAGCCCTGATGGATCACCCCCACACTCACAGTATTTGGCAGCACTTCTCTAAGTTTTACTTCATATCTTTAAACATCAGTGGAATCTATAATCTCACCTACATGGCGACAGCCTCTAAAAAACACTGCTGCAGTCCTTAAACCTATCCAGGAGGTTCATTAATCTGCAGAGAGCTTCCCGTTAAGTTTTATTTATTTCAGAGGAGTCTTCAGAGATTTTAAGATATTGTGACATTTGCAGCGATGTGAAGATAAAACTTTTCTTTCCTAAAACCAAAGCTGTCATTCAGTGAATCTCTCAGATGTGATGCATTATGTATGTACATACATTATGTATGTATGTTTGGATCTAAAGTTTCTCTTAACCTTTTTATTTATATATTTATTTATAATATATAAGATTTTACATCTGTAAAATATCAAACTTGTACATAACCACTGCAAGTACCACTACACATATTTTTTATGATATTTTTCATTTGTAAGTTCCTTTCTTTTTTTTTTCTTTGTATTCTGCAGCTGCTGCTGTACATAAATATAATTCTTTGAAAACTAGACAAACTGGAAGTGAATCATAACTCCTCAGAAATCAAACGGTAACAGCATACATCGGAGTAAGAACAAATATTTTCACATATTTCCAGATCTTGTACCAATCATAATTTAGTTGAAGGAAGTACATTTGATGATAAAAAAATACCTGATTCCTCAGAAAATTTGGTCAACTGCTGAATATTGAAATTTTGCTCAAACATTTTGCTGCAGAAATGAAAGAAATCCATGTCCAGGATATCTCCTTCCTGATTGGGCAATCTGAAAAATAAAACCTGAAATGCTGCTAAATGAAGAGGAAGGAAAATAATTTTACCAAAATAAAAAGTTGTTGCAAATGTATTTCTTATGCTGCGTTCACACCGCAAGCGACCCAGCTACCAAAATCGCATCGCCCACTGACGTAGCGTCGCACGTCCATAAATACCTCATTTTGGTCACCGTTGCCATCGGTCTGCTCGAGATTCACCGCTTTCATATCATATATCACATAATAGGATGTATAAGCGAACATTATTTCAGCTGTATCCTTTTCATTCACTTTTCAAACACAAAACACTGCAGCTGATGCCCTGCAGCAGCATTATTTGTGAGTTTACCGCGGTCCGTCTAGGCGGAACTAATGTCCTCACTGACATTAGCTCCACCTAGACAGAACTCATCCTCCCTGTAGTCCGGATGAATAACTGTCTGTCTCGGGTACCGTCACACGTACACACCCCGCTGATTGGCTGATGCTGCACAGCCACACACGACATCGCCTGAATAGATCAACTTTTTTTAACTTTGACGTCGCGCGACGAGTGAAGTGATCCTCTTGTACGCAGCTGTCGCATCGCGGGAGGGTTAGCCTCACCCCATCGCGGCTGTACATTGACTTTGAATGGAGAGTGATCGCCGAGATAGTACATTAGCATCCGGTGTGAACGCACCTGTAGTGAGGAAGTCAAAGGATTAAACTGTCTATTAAAATAATATCTTATATTAGTTTACAGGTATTATATATGCAGTGAATTACACATTGCTCTCGTAATCAGCAATATATTTTGTTCCACATTTGTAGTGAATGTATTAAATTTGTTGGATTATTTCATTGAAAGCTGCAGATCTGCATTGTGTTTGTGGTTTTGTCTAACACCGATCCTTCCCTCAGATTAACTGGCCCTCTTAAGACTGTCCATTGATTGCCACTGTTGTAAGGAGTGTATTAAGTGCTTTAACTTCCTCTGAATACTTTTCTCTGAAAGAAGCCAAAGAGGAGAACTGAACGTCGTCAGAAGCAGCAGATGTGACACAGACCAGAGCTATAATTGAGATTTGGCTCGGATCTTCTCTCTGAACAGAGAACACAACGATCCCTTGCCTGACAGGAAGATGGGCAAACAAAAGCTATAAAAAGCACAACATCGGGAGGAATCAGCTCACCTTGCCTCTTATAGATGGGGGCTTTCCTGTAGATGTTTGTTTCTTCTGAAGCTGAAAAGAGAAACAAAGTTAAAGTCAGTGCTGTGTGAAGTGGGGGGAGGAGGGTGAGAGGAGAGAAAACTAATCTAATTTATCCCCTCCCGCTGAATTAGCTGTGTGCATTTACAGTCTTCTTAACCGTAAAGCTGACAGCAAAGGTAATAAAGTGCTATGGCTGAGACAGTGCCGTGCATCCAGACAGCCTGAGTGACGTGCAGGGAGGCTGATTAATACAGAGTCAAGGGCTTATTACTGGAAAGAGCAGCAGATGGCCGAGGAATAAAGAAGAGGGAGGAGAGCAGTTTAAGAGTGGAGTGATGGAGAGGCTGGATGAAGGAGGTAAACAGGAAGAGGAGGAAAAAACTTAACAGAGTGTACAATCTATTTCTGCTTATTTCTATACAGTCCATGCACACATACTCCTGCTCAACTGTTCATTTAAAGATGCTATGAGGAGAATCTATTACCGGCAACATTAAGAATCCGCTAACCATGAGCATGCGCGGCGACTGTCGTAATGCTGCGTTCCAGTAACCTCGGAACTGGGAGTGACATTGTCTCTGACTTATCGGCGTACCAGTTGAAGTCGGAAAAAAAAATGCTGATCTACCAGGCTATTGTTAGCTGTTGTTAGCACGCCCTGCGTTGTTGTTCACAAATATCACATGAAGAATGTGATTATCACTATGGCAGCTTTTTTGTAAATATAAGTCTAACAATACTATGTATACAGCGGATCTAGAGCGACACACCCCAGTCAGAAGGGCAAATAAATGGATTATTACAGGAGCTAAATAACTGTTCACACTGGGGGCATCCATCTTCGATTGTTCACTCGGGGGTGGCGAGGTTTCACCCAGTTCCCAGTAGGAAATTCCGACTTCGGGGGTCGTTCCAGTTGCAGTCTCCTACTCGGAACTCAGAATTTCCTACTTCTGACTACAACTGGAACGCACCAAAAGACCCAAGCCAAAGCGTGTGTTTGTTGTGATGCTAATGAATGCAACTCAGACCTTCCTCAGAACTCTGCATTGCTTTACAACTTCTTTTTTCAACAACTTACAGGATGCAAAGCGATGAGGTAATGTATCTCTTTCTAGCTACGTAGCGGTAGTTTTTGATGTGTGACAAGCAATTTTTGGAAAACTTAGTATTGTAGTTTTTGTAGCTGGCTATATATCACCACTTACAGCCCGGTGCTCTAAGACGTGTCCGAATAATATAAATTTGCTCTAGTTTTAATTGTCTTGTTCCCGAAGTTGAGCATCCAGGCCAGTCCAGCCCTGTCCGACCCGACAGCGAAACCAAGGAATAGCATTTATAGATAACCTATTTTGATGCTATAAATCTCATCTTAAAGTGTGTATTTCAATCAGGCATATATCTAAAAGTGAGACTTTTTTGTAATTACTTAGGCATCGTGTCTTTGCTCCGACTGACGGCACTTCACCTTGTGGCATGTATTTTGTTCGTAAGATGTCTTAGAATAGTTGTCACATCTCCTGGTTAGGTTGTTTTTCCTTTCTGCCTCATGTGTTTTCTCTTGTCATTTCCTGTTTTAATTCTGTGATCACTCACCTTACGGGTGCATTAGAAAAGTCCTTCCTAAGTCCTTTCCTATCCACCTTTTCTTAACATCACAGGGTCAAGGAAAGGAGGGAATAAGAGGAAAGGAAAGCAGACTGCACTTTCACTTTGGTGTCATATTTATAATGATTTCTTGTGACGTAGGTAAGCCATGACGAACTACAAGAAGCATCTTTGCCTTCTGCTTTCTCTCTTTATTTTGCACCGGCTTTATCTTTTAACGTTAACAATCCATGATCAGAGGATTTACCTGTGACAGGTGTTTGTCCTTTGGTCATGCAGTGTGTGTTTTCTGCTCACAGCTATGAGGTGAGAGCATCTATAATGTTGACATCTTTGACAGGCACTAAAATCTGAAGTTTACTAAATACACCAGAATGTTTCAGAAGCACTATTCTCCCTGTTTCATTCACAAATATTATGCATGTTGTTTAAATTTGTTATTAGATTTAAAGTATTGTAAAATGCCTCATTTGTCCTTCTTTTACTATTTTTTTTAATAAACATTGGAGACCTCACTGTTCTGTTTTATTATTGGCATGATCTACTAAGCCTACCATAATTGTTTGTTTATTATTCATAAACCCCATAGACGAGTATGGAGAAAAAGAAATGCAATAAATTAAGTGGCTTATAAATTATATCGTAACTGTGTAGCCGTCCAGCATTTTAAGAATTGTTAACAAAGAAATTATCTAATGGTTAGATTTTTGAAAGCATTGACTTCGAAGCATATATTTTTCTCTATGCCTGCAAAGAAATGTTTATTTGGTCATTTATAGCCTACATTTCTTGATGGTCCCACAAAACTCTTGTTTTGTCGTCCTTTCTCCTTCATAAGTTTCTGTAAACATTCAGTGGGTGCCGATTTTACATACTTCACCTGCCGCAAGGCATGATGGGTGTTCCTCTCTCTTCTCCTTTTGGAAAAGATGGTCGAGTTTTTCATAAGCTAAGGGTGATATTAAAGTAAGCAACGACCCTGCTTTCCTTAACTATTGGAGAATTCAAACAGCTCTTATCATGGCCAGTGTTGGGCACGTAACTTTAAAAAAGTAATTGTTATAGTTACTAGTTACTTTACCTAAAAAGTAATTGAATTACTAACGGAATTACTCCTTTATAAATGTAATAATTTACCAGGTACAGTAATTGATGCATTACTTTTTTGAAAAAGCTTTTGCTGCTTGAACGGTGTGGCTTCATCTCTCTCCCTTCCTTTTTGATACCTGCTGCAGCAGCTCTGACATCATCAGCGGAGTTCTCGTGTTTTTGGCCACTGGCTTTTAGATTTACTCACAACAGACAAACATTTTGCTTTAGGACATATTGGACACTTCACATGTGTGTTCTTGCCTTTGACTTCTTTTACTTCCATCTTAAAAATGCCAGTTTTAACTCCATAGATGCTCCGGACTCACCGTTGCGGCATCTAGCTGTGTTGCCAGATTTTGCGATTAAAATAAGCATTTTTAAAGAGAGAAACCTACATGAAGCGTGTTTTAATTTTTATCCACGTTACATTTCAACTTCAAAGTCACATTTCTTCTTTTTGTCTCATATTTCCTTATTAAACATCCTTTTGTTTGGAGGTGGAACATCCTTTTCTTTATACAGAAGTAAAGGGAGGGGCTGCTGTTATTTATAACTCAGTTATTGCTGAACAATCTGTCTCACCTTGATATTTGTAACCAAACAGACATGTCAGGGTTTTATCTAAGTTTTATCTTGATCATCTACAGCTTTATTATGGTGAAAACAGTAGTAGCCACATTAGAAATCAATTTAAATCTGGCTATAAGGATTTATTTTAGGTGGAAACACACATTTTAAATTTGTGTTAGGGTGGGATAAAATAATTTTAATAACTTCTGAACTGGGTTTATACCGATGGTAGATCATGCACCAGATCCCTCCTGGGTTTGGGGGCACAACAAGCCCAAATGAGCAACTGCACCATTGGAACAAGCCCAAAAAACTGCAACCTACAACTCTCAAAATACTCATGCAAGTTAGAAAAAGAAGAAGCCGTAAGTCGCTTATAAATAAACAGACCTGGCAACTCTGGCATCGCATTCTCTTCTGTGTCTATCAACAGCACAGCTCCTGTCTGTGTCTGGCTGAGTGAGGCAGATCGGATCACAGCTGCTTCACATCGCCGCAAAGTAGCGCGCCGTATATCACTGTCGGTAATGTTAACGGCGTTGTAACGCATGAAAAAGTAATTAATTAGATTACTCGTTACTTGGAAAAAATAACGGCGTTAGTAATGCCGTTACTCCCAACACTAATCATGTCTGGTGCTTAAATGCTTCTGGGTCATTTCTTCAGTTAAGAAGGTTCCTTATGAAAAAAAGGACTTCCCAGATCACTTCTTCCTGCCCTCCCCTCCCCGTTCTCCTGATCCATTAGTTTCATGTGTTTTACCTGTGTTGATTGTCTGAGTGCACCTGGTGATCCTGTTTGTTGGTCCTTTCTCTTGTATTTAAACCCCTCACTCCGTCTTCTGTGTGAGATCGTTTTGTTTCCTCCGTGCGCATACTTTTGAGTGTCTGATTCCTCGTGCTTCCTGACCCGTTTTCCAGTCTTTTGTTCCTGAGTAAGCCTGCCGATTTTGTACCTCTGCCTGATTGCTTTCGATCTCCTGTCTACCAAACCCATTTTTGATTGAATGCACTGAAACTTGCCTCTGAGTCTGCTTTTTGGTTCCTTTCGCCTGGCATTCGTTACAAAAGTAAAGCTGGAATAACTTGTGCCATAACCTTCAGTGTAACGCAAAGACAGCTATAAAAAATCTAAAAAGCATCTAAATACTGCAAAAAGCATCCTACCCACCCTGCCAGAGTTCAAGCTTCATCTCCCACTGGGCCTAAATGCTACATTTGAATACAGTCATGATACAGTGAGGCACTTTGGATAAAAGCATCCACCAAATACATTTTTGCTCTGTGTTTAGAAGCATGAAGAGAGTGCTGTCGCAGAGCTGGCGAGGAAAAAGAGCCTGAGAAATCCCGGGGAAGACGGGACACGCATTGAGAAATGGACTGAAGGCAAGCAGAGGGGATAATGGAGAGGGACCAAACAGGCAGCATGCAGTGAGAGGAGGACAGCTTTAAAAGTGAAGGGAACAAATGTGGTGTGAAACATTCAGGGAGGAAGGTGGCTTTAACTTGATAAAAGGAGAGGGCAGGGCCATGGTTTAGGCACCAAACATGTTAGATGTGAAAGTGACCTTGGTTTGTTTGTGTTTTTATTGTTTGTTTGATTGTTTGTGGAGATTTCTGTCCTTGTTTCCTTGTGGTGAGAAGCTCAAAATTTCTGGAAAACTTCTGTCTTGGGGCCCTAATTTGGTGGTGCAGCGCAGGCGGCGCAAGCCTGGCGCACCCCGCGCAGTGTTAATTTCGTCAAATTTGACAATTTGGTAGACTGTCTGCGCAGAGATGGGTGTGACGGCGCACCAGGGGGAGGTGCTGACAGATTCAGGTTGGCACAGTGACAATTTCGTGCCAAAAAACTGTGCGGAAGGTGCGCTGAAAGCTCGCCAGCTCCAACCTGGTCTATTCTCGGCGCAAGCGGAGTGCACCCTCCGCAGCTGTAATTTGGTTACAGGCGCACATGTGCACACATGTCAACAAAGCCTCAGAGGCAGGTTTCCAGAGTGTCAGGCACATTTTAATGCAATAAGCAGTAACATCAATCACTATTTAATATAACAGGCTGAACCAGCATATACATCTGTAACTATATTAACTGTCCCGTCACATCAGATGTCGGATTAAAGCCGTTTGTCATAATGGAAACTTAACCTGACGGCAGCTGGAAGTTTGATGCACATCTTACAAGTCAACAATAAACACCCTTAAGATCTGATACTGAGTATATATCTGGCTTCTCTCATTTCATTAAATTCAAAGAAAAGAGGGAGAAAAAAGAGAGGAAATAAATGCATGTCACTCAGGATTTACCTGTGATTTCCCATATTCCTCTATTTTAGTCTTTATTTTTAACGTGATCTAAAAAGATGGAGTACATTAATGCAAGGAGGATGAAGCGGAGACACCGGGAGAGTACAGATACAGTATATCACTAAAGGCTCTGCTATTTGGCGATAACAAACCAGGAGTGCAGGTGAACACAGCATTATGAATGGATAAGCCAGCTGCTGTGTAACTGTCTCTTAATTTTGGATTCCTAATAATGACAAAGGAACAGATTACGTCTGTCCTGGGAGCTGGCCCACACAGTGACGCACTCCTCTGCGCCTTGAGTGCGCCACTCTTGGCACTGCAGGAAACTTGCAAAGTGCGCCGGTCACACCCTGCCCGCGCGGCGAAGGCCGGCGAAGGGCAGGTGCGCCTTCGCTTGCGCCTGGTGTACGAAATTAGAGCCCTTGAACTTAAACGCCCTGGATTTCTTATAATGTCCAGTGATAGTGAAATTCTAACTGGTAATGTCCAGTGGTGCACAGGATAATGATGCAATAAGATCAGATCCTTAAGTTCAGACTAAAGTCATATATAATACATCAAGATCCCAAAGCTTCTTTTTGTTCTCATTCATAATTAATTCATTTGCTTGTTGTTTGTTTGTTGTTGAGTTATTTTGATTTTATTTGATTTTATTTCTTTACCTTCTTATATTTTTATTTTTAATTCTATTTGGGAAGGTATCTTGGATAAGCCCACTTTGGTTTTGTTTCACCTCTCCAGCACTTTCTTGCATTTTTTTTTCTTCTATGCCAATGTAACTGTTTCTAATTTATGGTGCAAACAAAATAAAATAAAAATAAAATAAAAAATATATCGTATCTATATCGAGATATGAGCATTCAAGATATTAATATCAAAAAAGCAACAATATAAACAATACAGGTTCCCTCGCGCTTGCCCTGCATGTACAGCTCTGGAAGTGCCGACAAATTTCATTTTTACGATTGCCCTTGAATGCACCACTTGGTTTTCACCAAACCTGTAGTCATATCATATCATATTGATAACAAGATATCTGGTATGAAAATCAAGATATTTTGCCCATATCGTTCAGCCCTAGTCTGAATAACTTCTCTCCACAAGTTTTTACTCCACAGGTGGGCTGGTGGGCGGGTTAGTGAAGGGATCTCAGGTTAGCTTTACAGATGATGTCCTACCTGGAATATGAAAATGCTTTGGGGCTTGAAGGGTGGAGGTGGTGGTGAGTGTGGCACACCTGGGCTCTGGCTGACTGTAATAAGGTGAACTCCTGCCACTCTCACTGCCTGCAGCAAGCCAGCCAATCACAGTGAAAGAAACCAAAGCATGAGTGACAGAAAAGGCACCAAACAAAAATATGCACAGACCGATGAAATAACATGTACAGTACATCTGCGTAAAGTCAGTAATTCTGAAGAGACAGAGTGATGCAGACTCTGGAAAGACGGAGCATCTTTCAAATTCTTTGTGTGTGCAGCATGTCTGTGTGGGATGTGTGTCTGTGCATGAGTGGGCAAACTACCGGGGAGATAACAATGCAGAGGGGAGCCTCCATGGCGACTGTGTGCAGGGGAGTCAGTGAAGGCGGAGCTGGAGGAACGCCTTGTTCTCAACTCAACGCCATCCAAGAGATCCTAAAGGAGGAGAACAAGAGAGAAAAGGAGGCTTTGTTTCATTTACTGAGTGCAGTAAATGCTCAATCACAAAAGGATACTTTTTTGCTTGTTGTAACTTTCAAACAGGTTAAAAATCATGTTCATTTTTCAGTGTTATATTTTGAGGGAGCTATACATCTGTCCACCGTGCATCAATGGTATAAAAAATAATTTAGTGAAGCTAAATATAGATTCACAAACACGTCTTTTACGGACATTTATTAAAGCTAGGGTCGGTAATTTTGGAAAAGTAGCGCAAAACTAAACTCCCTCTTCTCAGTTTGGGGACTCAATATGATTTAAGAGGTGTCTGCAAGTTTTCTGCACAGGAAGCTGGAAAAGGTATCAAAAGGAGATGCGTTTCTGTTGTAGGGGTTAACTATGGAATGATGACAATATAACCTTCAAACCTGTAATTCATGTTATACTATTAGGAAAAATGGTCAATAAAGTTAAGTTGAAAATTTTAAGTGTTGATTACGTAATGATGTTGTTAATGTTGTTGATTTCTTTATCTTTGTTTTTTATCAACTTAATTTTGCTAAATATGTGGGCGAGGCTCAGATACACTATATTGCCAAAAGTATTCGCTCACCTGCCCTGACTCTCATATGAACTCAAGTGCCATCCCATTCCTAATCCATAGGGTTCAATATGACATCGGTCCACCCTTTGCAGCTTTAACAGCTTCAACTCTTCTGGGAAGGCTGTCCACAAGGTTTAGGAGTGTTTATAGGAATTTTTGACCATTCTTCCAGAAGAGCATTTGTGAGGTCACACACTGATGTTGGACAAGGAGGCCTGGCTCTCAGTCTCCGCTCTAATTCATCCCAAAAATGTTCTATCGGGTTGAGGTCAGGACTCTGTGCAGGCCAGTCAAGTTCATCCACACTAGACTCTGTCCTCCATGTCTTTATGGACCTGCTTTGTGCTCTGGTGCACAGTCATGTTGGAAGAGGAAGGGGCCAGCTCCAAACTGTTCCCACAAAGTTGGAGCATGGAATTGTCCAAAATGTCTTGGTGTGCTGAAGCATTTAGAGTTCCTTTGACTGGAGCTAAGGGGCCAAGCCCAGCTCCTGAAAAACACCCCCACACCATAATCCCCCCTCCACCAAACTTTACACTTGGCACAATGCAGTCCGACAAGTATCATTCTCCAGGCAACAGCCAAACCCAGACTGGTCCATCAGATTGTCAGATGGAGAAGCGTGATTGGTCACTCCAGAGAACGCGTCTCTAGAGTCCAGTGGCAGCGTGCTTTACACCACTGCATCGACGCTTTGCATTGCACTTGGTGATGTGAGGCTTGGATGCAGCTGCTCGGCCATGGAAACCCATCCATGAAGCTCTCTGCACTGTTCTTGAGCTAATCTGAAGGCCACATGAAGTTTGGAGGTCTGTAGCGATTGACTCTGCAGAAAGTTGGCGACCTCTTCTCACTATGCACCTCAGCATCCGCTGACCCCGCTCCGTCAGTTTACGTGGCCTACCACTTGGAGGCTGAGTTGCTGTGGTTCCCAAACACTTCCACGTTCTTATAATCCAGCTGACAGTTGACTGTGGAATATTAAGGAGTGAGGAAATGTCACAACTGGATTTGTTGCTCAGGTGGCATCCTATCACAGTTCCACGCTGGAATTCACTGAGTTCCTGAGAGCGACACATTCTTTCACAAATGTTTGTAAAAGCAGTCTGCATGCCTAGGTGATTGATTTTATACACCTGTGGACATGGAAGTGACTGGAACACCTGATTCTGATTATTTGGATGGGTGAGCAAATACTTTTGGCAATGTAGTGTAAGCATTTTGCTTCTGCCTTTTCAGTCACAACCTAATACAAGAATTCTTGTTTGTTTAAAATGTCTATTTTCTGACAAATATTGTACAATGTATGGCGACTGAATAAAATCCTACCTACCTGTTTAATACATAAATAAAACATAAAACTAGGTTTTCTGTGGAAGTACTTTGCATAGCGAGAGAGAAAAACTTTCAAAGAAAAGACTTCCTGGTTCTTGATGCGAGCGCAAATGTTTTACTCTCAGTGCAAACAGTGAAGTTCACGTTCAGAGGCATGTTTACCCTCGTTAGGTGAAACTATCTTTGAGTCAGTTACGCTGGTTTGCTGTTTAGCGAATTCACCTAGTGGTGTGATGGTATATGTCGACCAGAGCTCTCAAAGAGAAGCAACACTGAAGATGGATGATGGTAACAGTGGATCTCCATTCAACTGTCTGGTTTGGCCGCAAAAACATTAATGTGAACGACTTCATGAGAACCACAACATGTCACATGTGGTGCAGTACTTACGTTAGAATATGGCGACAACGAGCCCAATGACTGAAAGATAAGACAAAATAAGAATTATTAAAGGACTAAATGCTAATGCGCTTATCATCAAATGTAAAACTTTCAATAAAATTTAAACAAAAAAAAAAAACAGGTTCAAATGGAACATTATTGCATCATGTCCAACAGCTAGGCTTTGATTCCCGTTGCCCCAGGTTTAAAGATTTGTTAGCATATTTTCTCAAAAACTTTGTTCCCAATATTTTTTTCTTGAAGTCAAAATTCCCTGAATTTATACAATCTTCTCTTTTCCATGGGCACAATCTAAATTCTAATGAAATACCTTCCCATCTAAATGCTGTTAGCATTTACTTGATTAGCCAAAATTACTTAAGAATGAATTTTGTCGGTCTAAAATAGTTAACAATAAATATTAAGAACTTTTACTTATTCTACATTTTATACAAACATGGAAATGTGTTGTGTTCATATTGTGTGTGTGAGTGTGTACCTGTCCACAGCTGTTACGCTCCAAAGTGTCGTCTGGGAAGTTGGTTTGCGTTTGGTCGGCCTGATACGGGATGATGTCTGGCCGCTGGACCTCATATATGGCTTTGACCCTGGGCAGAGCTGCCAGCTGCTTGTAGTTCAGCACATCAGTGTCGGTTTTGGACTGAGTGTGTGTGAGATAAAAACACACAGGTGGACATAAAGACAGAGACAAGAAAAGAGACAGAAAGAGATTTAGCTATAGAAAAAGCATCAAGCAGACATAAGCACATGAAAGATGAATGGACAGAACATCAAACAAAATCAGACGAACTGTGCAGAAAAAACGTGACCTCGGAAAGAACAAAATAAATTCAAAAATACAAAAAAGAGTTTTACTGCTTGCCAAAGAATCAAGATAAGTAATAGTTATGTAAGGTGGTTGAAACTGAAATTACAGAAGGCTTTTAAGATTGAAAAATGAAACCAAAAATAATAAGTTGACAAAATTATCATTGCAGCACTGAAAATCACAAAGAAAACTTCTCTGCACTCAAAATCAGGCTTATGCAAAAGACCTCAACTTTCTGTAAGAAGAAAAAGCAAAGAACAGTCAAGATTTCAGTAAGAACACAATGTTATACTTGCATACATGTGTTCAACCATGAGTGAAGAAACAAAGTAAAAATAAAAATAACTGACAATAAAACAAACATAAACAGGTTTAACAAGCAAACAAAAGCATAAAGACTATAAAGAGAGTTTAAAAAATTAGAACAAAATTTAAGACAGGAAAAAAAAACAAAAAGCAAAACTAAGCTTCATGAATTAAATGGTTAAATTACACCATGATATCTGATGGAGAACTGACAGTGTTTAGTTTATAAAAGGGAAGGTGAAGATGACTAACCTGTCTGGTATTAAGTGAGTGAATCTGTTAATTTAATTTGAAGAAATTTCTAAATGATGAATAATGATGAGTTTTTTTAACTTCAGCACAGCAGTGTTGAGGCCCCTACGCGGCCAAACACGGCAAGCGCAGGAGGTCGGCGGCATTCCATTCATTATTTATGTGCCACCGCCGTGTAAGCGCAGCCCCGTGAGGCTGCATGCGCGGAGTTCAGTGGCCACAAGGGGGGCGCCTGGTGCCGTGCTGCGCGGCAAGGCGGTGGCGCACGGATTGAAAATTTTTCAATTTGGGCGCAGCGCGCTGTGACCACATCTTAGCGCATCCAATAGGAGAGGCCAGTTCAGAAAAAAAGTAGCCGTGGATACAGAGCTGAGCTGTGCTACAAAAGACTGGCTGCCTGAAGTTTGTCTGCATTCTTACCAGACTTTGACCAACTCTGGACAACAGGCTCTCAAACTGCTCCTTGGTCAGCCTGAAGTACATTTGGAAGCGTTCTGTGTGAAAATGCAGCTCCTGAACGAGCCTGTACTCCTCCACTACCTGCCTTGCCATCAGGATCGGGTGGACCCACATCCTTCTCCTCCCCGCTTCTGATGCTGCTACTCTGGTCCTCCTCAGGAGGATTACAGCTACAGACTTTTGCTACGTAGTTGAGAGCATCATGCACTACTCGTTGAACCAAGAACACTTCCTGCTCTGTCGCTTAGCAACTGGCGCTTAATGCGCCAGTTGCCATGCTCTGCACGCACTCTGTGTGGTTCCGCGCGGTGGCCGCCACGCAAACCACATTCAGTGTATAGGGGCCTTTAATTCTGACAGCACGTTTTTAGTTTTTGTCATTTGCCTTAAGTATGATTTAGTTTTAGTCATAAGTGATGAAATTTAACATTTTAGTTGACGAAATCTACTGTAAATGTTGTCGACTAAAATATGAAGTGTAAAGTGTTTGCATTTTTTTGTGTTTCCTTGAATTTCTGAAGTCTGTTTTACACTTTAACTGGCACCATGAAACTGTTATTTTTAGTTATTGTCTAGTTTTCATCAGGGGGTTGACGAAAACTAGGACAAAAATGAGAAGTTGACAAAATTAACACTGCAGCACTGAAAATCACTAAGAAGACTTCTCTTACATTAAACTGGAGTGATGGTTTAGTTTGGGATATTTTTGATTTATTAAATGCTGAAATTCATGAATGTCTTTTTTTATTTTAGATGTTGTTTTTATAGTTTTGCGTGACAACTCTAATGCTTCTGTCTTGTCCAGTATTCCCCTGTGACAGAGAGTAATTGTATCCCAGTAGGAAAACTCATAAACAAAATAAAAATACTCAGGGTTACCGGACAGGCAGCTCAGTGTTTACAGAGATGTAGTGAAGCAGGGAGACAGACAGTCAGGAGACAGACATGAACGACTAAATGAGTTGCAGGTCATTTGTGCAACTGTGGATTATATTTTGATGGAAAGCCCTGACAGTGGCGGATGAGGACAAAACCATAAAGCTTATGGAGGAACCACAATGATGACGTTACTCACACAGATGAATCGGTGAGGGGAGCCGAGCAGAGGAGAGGAGTTTGGAGGAGAGATGGATGCCGTCTCAGAGGTTCTTCTTATCTGTGGAGACAAACGTTGACATAACAAGTCAAAGAAAAATTAGTAAAAGCACTGAAAGGAGCTTAGGTCTCCCAGTTTGATCAGGTTTTTCAGCACATTGTTTTATGTTTCAGCATCAGAGTATCAGATCACTATTTCAGAGAAGCCCCAAAAATGGCTTCAGCCTTAAAACTTTAAAGCTAGGGTTGGTAATCTGATTTAGATACACTTTTTGTAATTCTGGTTGAAATTATCTTTATCACCCGATGACAATCAATTCATAATGTGTTCTTAAAAATAGAGAAAAAATATCCACTATCTACAGCAGGAATAATCGTGGGAAAACACCAGCTAATCACATCTTTGTAGCCCACATTTTAAACCAATCAAATCCCGTCGCTATTATGCCCGCCTCCTGCTCATACATTTTGCCGGCATGCACACACTCTAGCTGTGTCTGAAATGGCATACTAACGTACTACATACCCATGTGTAAATACTGTATACTACATACTTTAAGTATGATTAGAATGCCAACTATTCACACTGTAGTATACTACTAAGTTTCCCATGATGCATTTCAAACCTCTGACGACAAAAAATCGGAAGCAGGCAGAGCCCTGAGGAGACGCAACATTCAAATTCATGCTAATTTCCCAGAAATACCTACCCTAGCTTTAAAAGACAAACTTAAAGGTTAATTTTAGAGAAAACACTGAGAAGATATAAAAAAATACAACGACAGAGCAAAGTTTGTGTCGCTCACCCTCAGCTTTCTCTCCAGTCGAGCTGCTTCTTTACACACGGGGTGCCAAACTTCTGAGCCTGCACACATAAACACAACCAAACAAATAAACACAACTACACACAAACAACTCAGCTCAGTTTACTTTGTTTACAGCGAGTGGGCAGCAGCCACACAGTTTTACGGGATCCTATGAAGACTGGATCTACCTCTTTCAAGTGCATCAGCATCAATCATAAACACGCACACACCCACGGCTTCGCACTGGAGGCCGTTTGTCTGGTCTGGACCAGAGGATGTTTGTCTTGTTGTCTCCACACAGATCAGGAGACAGAGCTTTATTAGGAATGGCAGAGCTTTAATCTCGCCATGGACGTCCTAAAACATTTTTGTCATTTGGGTTCATACAGAAATTCATCATCTGCAGAGAAAGAGCAGCTCAAGTGTTGTGATCCATTTACTTTTTTATCTGGTGGATATTGTGATTGAGAGCATCATGTCTAAAAGTCATTGGATCAGTTATAAGAATGTTCAGCACTATTGTAACCACTCAGATAAGCCTTGAAATCCTGCTGTGTGGTTTTATAAAAATAATAATAATTTTAAAGACTTTAACCCTTAAGATTTCCTTTGATAAACTTAATAATTTTTCTCTAAAGTCAAAAAATGTCACCTTCCTATATACTGATGTGAATATAATATATATAGATATTTTTCCTGGTAATAGGTCATTCTATATATATGTAGGCTGACACAATTCAACTGATTTTTAGTGGGAAAAAAACAAATAAAAGTGTTTCCATAAAATGCATTCCAATTAATATTTTTTTATGAATAATATTTTTAAATATAGAATAAAATAACAAGAATAATGACAGTAGTAGTAGAAATAGTAGTAGTAGTAATATTAACCATAGTAGTAGTAGTATGCCCTGAGACTGGTCAATTATTCACAACAACATTGATTTTGATAGACTGTTATTTTTTGCAGAAATCTTTGCAGAAAAGGGTAAAAAGACTGAAATTTTCCACATGTTTTCAGTAGGAAAAAAAATTTGCCATCTGGAGGATGAATACAAAAAATTACAAAAGGAAAGCTCGTAGTCCAAAATAAATTATTATTATTCAGGGCAGGCCTGAAGAGTTAAATGATTAACACTGAGAGATCACAACAGCATCACACTATGTGTGTTATGGAGTAACATTAGCCTTTTATAGGTTTATTTAGCCTATTTGTGACCATTATTCAGTTAAAATATAACTCTGTCAAAGACGACATGTTCTGACATCAGAGAAAGGCCTCTCTGGTTTTTATTTTGGTTCAAATGAATCATGACTTTATGGCAAAGAATATAATGGAGTAGAGAAAATTTGATATAATGTTAAAGGGCATCAGAGGACTATGGCCTAAATCTAAAAATAAATTCATCAGTACAACTGTATTTCATAAGTAATTTATAGACCGACCCTTTTGAAGGTTATATAATTAATTTCCCAGAGGTTTAATACTTTTCTGTATGTTTTTGTACTTAAAAATTCCTCCCTGTTGTAAAGTTAAACAAATACTAAAGAGCAAAGAATCTTAAAACAGTAACATGTTCTGCCTGTAATTCATAGATTCATTGTTGTATGTGTTAAGGGACCAAATTTTTACGTTTTAAATTCATTTTATATTTTTTAAATTAAGTGATCAAAATTTTTTCTGCCAAATATTGGTGTTGGCGTGGACCTAAAAAAAAAAAATCAATTTCAGTCAGGCCCTAATTTAAATATTCTGGATGTTGTAAGACTCCAACATGTCAAAAACTCATTGTCATTGTTCCTTGCTGTTTTCATGAAATATTAATAAGCGTGTCCAGATCTGTAATTGATATTGGATATCGATCCGATATCAGCAAAATAACAAACATTGGATTATATTGGCCTGCATCTAAAATATTGGCTTATAAGCACTCTGATGCAAGCAGTCCATTCTAATTCATTTTTAATTTATTAAATGTAGTTGTAGAGGATGTTAATTTTTTTAGTTAAACACTGGTTATTTTGCAATTTAAATATATATTTTTGTTTTTACTGGACTTATTGAGGTTACTTTTCAGGGTTTTCCAATTTATTTTTTAAATAATTTGTAGTATATTCTTATGTTTAAGGATAAATCTATTGAACTCATTGGTTAACAACAAATGGGTTAGTTTTTCTCATTCCGACTACTGTTCTCTGAGTAATTTCACTTGTTCAAAGCTTTTCTTACAGTCCATACTGCAGGATAAGTAATAAAAGTCTGTTTGATTCCTGCTGATATCACATCAGTTTGATATTGGTATCGGCCAGTACTCAAGGCTGTAATATCATTAACTTATCGGAGGTGAGAAAGTTGTATCAGAACATCCCTAGATATTAACATGTGCCTTTGTATAGAGAGTGTAAACAAAAAAAAAACTGCTACTGTGCTACAAGCGTCCTAAAATGAACAAGTGAGATCAAATAAGGTAAACAGAGCGATGACAGTTTGAGGAAGGGAGGTGAATAAGAATGGTCGACAGTAAAGAGGACGGGCGGTGAATGATTATTATATTACGGTCAGCATAATAAACCTCTTTTGTCAGGATGTAATGCATTTAGATCTGATAGTTGTAATGGGGTAATATTTCCAGTCTGAACACACACACTAATTTTCTGTGGCCTCAGGGCATTAAAGGCCAACACAATGGACACAGTTAGCTGATCATGACTCTAATAAACGACCTATATCAACACCATAAATCTGACCCGCACACAAAAAGTACACACAGGGCAGTGGGCATACACACACACACACACATACACAAAATCAATACAGCAGACAGGAAGCATGCGTAGTGATTCAGTGCACCCCCGTCCCACCCACGCTCCTCTGCTCTGCTGCTGAACAGATGCACGGCCTTGGACTCTGGATCCTTTCTCCTCTGAATGCTGCAGCGAAAAACTAAACCTCAACCCAAAACACAACACACTGCTTATGGGAACATTAGCTGGCATAAGCTGACAAAAAGTAAAGTTAAATGATTTCCTGTCCTTCTAAATGAGGTTTAAAGCCTGAGATATGGAGACTTTGACCCTCCTGTCAATAACTTCATGCAAAATGAGGTTTGTCAGTCGCTGGCTTCTTTATCTTGACTGTCGATATTCAAAATATGTGATGAAGGCGGTGACTGAAATCAATGTTGACATTTATCCTTTCAATTTTTATCACTCTAAAGTGGCACATATTCAAATGGGCTTTGGCACTGTGAGTTTTTGCTGAATCATCCACTAGAAACATCACACTGATCAGGATAATGAGATTTTAAATATTTAATTTTAGTTTTCACTTCATGTTGAATGCCCTTTTTAATCTTTAACTTCCAAACTAAGAAATACATTTTTTTTGTTAGTAAAATTGTGTTCCAATCTTTTCATTTAGCAACAATTCAGCTTTTATTTTTTAGATTACCTACTCTGGAAGCAAATATGCAGGTCAACCAGCTGGTCGACTTGCCCATTAAGGGTTATCCTGGTGTGAATGGATGTATTTTATTTCAGCAGCAACTTTTTTTCAAATGTGTGAGGAACAATTTGACTCTTGTATATAGTTCTTTCTTATGTATTTGAACTATCCTGAATTCCTGTTAAATCATTGCTTAGTGACATGACCGTACATAGCCCTCTCGTTGCCCTTTCTTCCCAGAAACTCAAGTTATTCCCATTAACTTGCTGAACTAACTGCACCTGCAAGGCCATCTGCCTCACCAAACTCAACCCCACATGACCACATACAATGTTATTAAAGGAAGAAGACACTGTGCTAGTTTTCGGTTCAACTCTCAGACTGCTTGACCCTCTGCATAGTTGTAACTCCTTGCCGGAAAGTAGAAGTAAAGCTCCATTTGATTGCATCCAGCTGCTTCTCATCATCTTTATTCAGAATAAATGTCAGGTGTTGATATGAACCTTGAAACTGAGCTATCTTAGGACTGTAAAGGGAAAAATCCTGACAATATGAAAACATCATTTACTTATTTCTAACTAATTATGACTGCTGGAGGATCTGGTTATACGTAAAATATTTTTTCTTACTCCGTTATATGCTCTTACTGTTCGATTTCCAAGGAGCTACGCAGCAGCGATTCACTTCTGATTTATTCTGATTTTCAAACATTTATATTCATGTACAGCAGCACCACAAATGGATACATATTGGTGTCCTAAACTACTGAGGACCTGAATAAGGAGAAATAGAAAAATATGGGCATAGAGATTTTTATAGTGGTATGGTGGCAAAAAGTCAACCGTATGGTTACAATGCCAGTCAAAGGGTTAAAGTAAGACTTATTCAAGGGAGTAAAAAAAGGCTTAAAGGTCCATGTCCTTGTGTGTTTGACCATTTACATCATGTCTATCAAGCAAGAATTTAAGTTGAAAAAAAAAAAAACAGTAATTTGGTGTCTGAGGACGATCAGATGCAGCTCTGTTTCTCTCCCCTCTGGAAACACTTGGACCTGAAAGGAAGGCAATGATAGGCTATGATAATGAGGTATGTGCTGATTGGCGGTATTTATTTAATTCAGTTTATTCCAGTAGAATACGCTTATGTTTAAATCAAACACAGTGGTTATTTTGCAATTTAAGAGTATGTTTTTGTTTTTATTGGATTTATTGAGGTTACTATTCAGGGTTTGTACTATATTCTTACGTTTAAGGCTAACATTTATTGAACCCATTGGTTAATAACAAATGGGTTAGTTTTTCTCATATTGCTAACTACTGTTCTCTGTTTGAGTAATCTCACCTGATCAAGTCTTTTCTTACAGTCCATACTACAAAATAAGTAATAAAAATATTTATAATTCCTGCTGATATCGTATTGGATCAATATCGGTATTGGCCAATACTTAAGGCTGCAATATCGGTATCGTATCGGAGATGAAAAAGTTGCATCGGGACATCCCTACTGAACCAGGCAGGTCCAGCTGTGTTGCAAGGTTAAATGATTTTATCTGCAGAAACAAATATCATGTTGGTCACATAGTGCAATTTCAGCTATTTTTAAGCCATACCACACTGTTACCTCTACACTGTAAAAGGTTGTTGTTGCAACAAGATGCCAGTAAACAACTGTAAATGTCTTTACAGTAGCATTACTCTTTTTAAATTAACAAGAATATTGTTGTATTTTCTGTAATTATTTAACTTCTGTATTTTTATTCAATGTATTATTAAAGTCTCAATTTACAGCATTATTACTATGTAATCAAAAACAGCATCCTCGCTGTTTTTACATTTAGATTATCAATATTTTACAACTTTTAATGCATTTTAAATTGCAGCAAACTTGCCATATTTTAATGCATATGAAGAAATCTTTAACTATTTTATGGACAATTTGTTAGAAATATATAATTTTGTAAATAAAATAAATACATACATAAATACATCAATACATTTACTCAAACAACAGTTAAAAATAAAAATGAGACATTACCTAAAAGTTTTACCTCCTATTGGTCAGTTTTCTTTGGAAAAGTATTTTTTCTCCTGATCCGTAACCATTTTCAGTATTTACTGTATGGACATTTTACGATATATAACTGTAGATTTTAAAGTTAATGCTGTAAATTTTTTACAAAAATCAGATTTTTTACACAATATTTTTCCATTTACAGTAATTTACTGAATAGCAGTTTGCAGTAGGTAGCTGTAGATATTACAGTAAAATGCTGTTAAGTTTACAAATATCAGTTACGGTGTAGGAATTGTTGATGTAATAGGATTTTAAAACCAATTTATAGAAGGCTAAATAAGATGAACAACACTAAATGAAACTAAGTTCATCTATACACCCCTAAACCGGCTCATTTTGGACACCTCACTTAGTAAATTAAATTCTTCTTCAACCACACAACACACATCCAAACACAACCCAATTCTTATTCCAAGCATGCGTCATGAGATTGATTGCTTGTGTGTGAGCCATTGTTGCGTGTATGTGTGCATGTGTGTGGTAATTGAGTGTGTCTCACAGGGGTGATTGCTCAGCCCTCCTACATGTCTGAAGTCATCAAAAGGAGTGGATGTATCCTTGGGGCAACTTGCTGAAGCCCAGCACTCATGCACACACACATGCACACTCATATTTTAATGCAGACACGCGGTGTGCAAACATGCATTGAAACAGATGCACTCAAATACAGGGGGAGTTTGGTTTGAATGTTCTTACAGCATAGATTAAGACACACACACATGCACAGAGTTCAGGTAAAATATGCAAACGGTTGTTTTACTGTTCACTGTGAGCGAGGGAGTGAGCAGCAGAATGCCAATGAGGTGAAACAGGAGGTATCAACATGTGTGGGCTCTCTGTGTGTGCCAGCCACGTTACGCTACAGCAGCTCTACAGTTAATCTGGACTCAACGCGGCGCGGCCGAGTTATCTGTGTTACACAAAGTGACGGTTTATGACCGCGGTGCTGTCCGAGCTCTGTCTCTGGAAAAGCAATTTGACTTTAGTTTGCTATTCCAGCTTTATCTTACAGAAACATACATGCAGAAATGAGCTGCAGGGCTCTGATATGTGTGTTTACAATGTCTCTCATGGTGTTGATATGCAGCTAATTTGAATTATTATATAATCATGAGGAAAAGCTGCTTTGTTTACTTCAGTATATCAGACATGTAAAGTTGGTTAAACCATCACTAAGTAGTTTTTTCCGGCCTAGAGTCATTGTGATGGTACATCACCTTACAACAGGTTAAATGACACATCTTTTCACTGGCACTATGTAACTTCAGTGTGGATGGTAGGAACACTTCACACTGAAAAACTACACATTTTTACTTCTTTGACTACTTTACCACATACGCCACTTCCCCCTCAAGGCGAAAGCTAAGCGTTGGGAAAAGGAATAAATAAAGCAGTTTTTGAATTTTTAAAACAGATCCAATGAAAAGAATTTAAAGTTCATATGCTCTTATTTTCCTAATGGAAATAGGGACTAGACTAGGGACTTTACCAGAGGAGACAAAAAAGGAAAGCGAGACAGTAACAATCTAAATGCTTGGACAGGGATAAACATTTGCCTGGCGTTCACTCGCTGGCGTGAGCTGAAAAACAAGGAGGGATGTCCGACTGATGCTGCTTTAGCCCAGTTATTGTTGGACTTGTAATTAAATGATGATTTATTCAAATAGAAACATGATCAGACTGAACCTTACCAGTCCACATGGTTTATTTGTCTCTCGGGAAGTCCTGTTGGCTTCTCCTCCCTTTGTACGTCAACAAATGCATGTTGGTGCACAACAGTGCAGTTACACTCAACGACCACAGAGGGCACTAGAGAGCTGAAAGCCAGAATCTTACTTAGTGGAGCTTTAAACACCTTTAAATTACATTCAAATTCACTTCTGTTGTTTTCTTCTTGACTGATGGAATCTATTCTGAATAAATATGCCATCCTCACTTTTCAATACATCAAAGTTCACTGCTTCATACAGTTTTCTTTTCTATAATAAAAATATAATACAGTGCTGATACTGATACTTATACGAAATAAGCCAGGTCCACCCATCCTTTGGGGTTGGGGGGGGGGGGGGGGTGTCAGAAATCAACCCATTGAACATGTTTGGGGCTTGAGTGCCTGGAGAGAACTTACGCATGCACAGGGAGAACATGCTAACTCCACACAGAAAGGTCCTGACCAACATGCGTATCAATCCAGCAACCTTCTGGTTATGAGGCATGTGCACTTCCTGCTGCCTCAAGTAAGATCATTAGTGATAAAAACTACACTGCCTGGCCTTAAAAAAGGCACCAACAAATAAAGTCACACACTCTAATAGTTCGTTGGACCACCTTTAGCTTTGATTATAGCATGAATTCTCTGTGTCATTGTTTCGATAAGCTTCTGCAATGTCTCAGATTTGTCCCAGATCACAGCACTGCCCCCACAGGCTTGGACAGTAGGCACTAGGCATGATGGGTGCATCACTTCACCTGCCTCTCTTCTTACCCTGATGCTCCCATCACTCTGGAACAGGGTCAATCTGGACTCATCAGACCACATGACCTTCTTCCAGTCCTCCACAGTCCAATCTTTATGCTCCCTAGCAAACTGAAGCCTTTTTTCTGCTTAGCCTTACTGATTAGTGGTTTTCTTAAGGCTACACAGCTGTTCAGTCCCAATCCCTTGAGTTCCCTTCACATTGTGTGTGTGGAAATTCTCTTATATTCACTATTAAACACACCCTTGAGTCCAACTGTTGTTTTTCTTTGATTTGATTTGGCCAAACGTTTAAGTGATTCACCGATCACCATCATTCAGGATTATATTCCAACCGCATTTCTTCCTTGAAGACGATGGTTCCCCACTATCCTTCCAGTTTTAAATAAAGTGTTGGACTGTTCTTAAACCAGTTTTAGCAGTTTCTTCAATCTCCTTAGATGTTTTCTCTGCTTGATGCCAATGATTTGACCCTTCTTAAACAGACTAACATCTTTTCTAAGACCACAGGATGTGTCTTTGACATGGTTGTTTAAGAAATGAGAAGCTGCTCATTGCATCAGCTGGGGTTAAATAACTTGTTCCAGCTAAAAGATAAAAATCAGTAATAATTTCAATACAGATTTCAACATAATACATTCTGAAACAAAGTTGGACAGTTTGATTTAATCAGATTTACTAAAAATGGTGCCTGTTCCTGTGCTCTCTGTCTTGCTGCTTTATATAAAAAAAAAACACGATCGACTGGTGAACAGTGAAGGGTGAAATGAAAAGAAAGAGAGAAAATGAATGAATGAATGATACAAAAGATTAGTCAGCTTTGTCTTTTCATTATTTCTGCAGACTTAGATGTGAGACAAAAATAAACACAACTAATAATATGATGAGTCATGAAGACTGAAACACCCTTGTTAGTGCATGAATGAATGCATAAAGTCTCATAGAAGATACTGCTAACCATGAGTCCATGCATGAATACATACAGTTCAAAGATACGATAGTTTAATGGTACATGTTTGCACAAACCTCCTATCTTAAATTTTTGTGATTTCATTTTTTTCTTCATAAACAGCACCTTCCATGTTGGTAAGTTGTTTTCATAAACTTTTGACCAAATGAAAGTAAAAAACAAATTGTCATCAAGACAATACAACACTGACAAATTTAGTAGTAGTTTTTTTTTTTTTCATTTACTGAAATAAAGCAGTTTGGATATAGGAGGTTTGTGCCTGACAGCAACAATATGTTCAGTTTTTCACCTTTTATGGTCTTGTCTTTATTATCGCAATAATACATGCAAGAATTTAAACTTTGTTTGATTTAGTAGAATTGAAAACAGCACAAATAATGTATAGAGCAAGGAATAATGTTCTGCCTAGACACACAAACATTTTTCTCTGACAGAGATGGTGAATATACATTAAGGGGTTAGTTATATTTAAAAATCCCAAGTATAAGAACAACAATGAGGAGTTTTTGTTCAACAATACAAGATGTCAAAATATGAAACAGTCTAGATGATGATCTGAAGCAGAGCAGAAACTAAATCCAGTTTAAAATGAAATTTAAATCAGTCATATTGGAGAAATACAGGAATCTCGAGGGGATCAACGAGCCTTATGAGTGCCTTAATATTCTAAAAAACAAACAAACAATCCAAAAAAGCTAAACAAAATAAGATGTCGGCGTGTGTGTGTGCGCAAAAGAAAGTATGTATACAGACATGTATGCAAACACAGTGCTCGGATATGTAAATTTACATATGAATTTATGGATATCTGCATGCATAGGAGGTAGAGGGGTATTTATATGTGTATAAAAACAGGTAGGTGAAGTTTAAATATACTTCTCAAGTCCAAGTAATTTGCTTTCATGATAAAGGAGTAGGACCAGTTTTACTTCTTCCTACACCTTTTCGAGCACGTACATTGTAACTTCAGATAGATAGTATACATTAGTTAGCTGCTTTCTTATTTTCTCTTATTTTTTGTTTTGTTTTGTATATATTTTTGTTGTTAATATGTTTGGTTTGAATATGAATATTTAACATACTGTATTTGAAAATAGTAAACAGATACTGTAACATTTGGCTTGTCAACAAAAAAATGAAGAGTTAATGTGAGATTGATCCATGTGTTGAGGAAGGTTTTGACATTCATCTGAAAGAATGATTGAGCGTGATACCTTTAAATCTTTTTAGTAAAACAGAAGACCGGGGATGATTTGATTTAGACCTACAGTGAAGTTGCTTTTATTTAGATTAATTCTTACACGGCCAGTCTAATAATGGACACAGCAGAAGCGAGGGGTTGAGAGGTAATTGACTTCTGCCTTTGTGTGTATCACAGAAGAGTGTGAGTGTGTGTTTGTCACTGCCACTGAGTGTTTTATTTTCAATCAATAACCTACACAACTGCGTTTGGTTAAAGAAGTCATTTATCAACAAACACTACGGCCACTTCTAAGGTCCGGATAACTCAATAGAGGCTGTGAGTCTATTTCATTCCTGTCAGCCGTGCAAACCTCAAAGTATTTAAGGATAGCCTTGTACAATTTTACACGTTTATTGATTTGTGCATTAGTTTGACTCTTTATTAGACCATGTAGCTCACCTGTGAGGTACATCTCTTCTCCTTCTAGGAACATCATTTGGCAGCGGGCACATGTGGCACAGCTGGGGTGGTAACGCTTCCCTCCTGCCTGAGGAGAGACAGAAAAGAAAAGGTAAGGACACAAGAGGACGATGCAGAAAATGGAAAGATAGTAAGGATGATGACGTGAAACAGAAGTTAGTGAAGCGGAGGACGTGCCAGGACAAGTGTGGGAGTAAAGGACGGAGCATTTAAGGAACAAAGGAAGGAGGAATAGGAGAAGATAAGGTGAAAAAGCAAAATGGGCAGAATGTAGGAATTCATGAGGGAATGATTAAAGGTGCTATGAGGAGAATCTATGACCAGCGACATTAAGACTCTGCTACCCATGAGCACGCGAGGCGACTGTCGTAATGCTGTGTTCCAGTAACCTCAGAAATGGGAGTGACATCATCTCTGACTTCCAGTTCCAGTCGGAAAAAACATGCCGATCTACCAGGCTATTGTTAGCTGTTGTTAGCACGCCCTGTGTTGTTGTATGAAGAATGTGATCATTACTATGGCAGCATTTTTGTAAATATAAGTCTAACAATAAGATGTATACAGCTGATCTAGAGCGACTCACCCCAGTCAGAAGTGCAAATAAATTGATCATTACAGGAGCTAAATAACTGTTCACACAGGGGGCATCCATCTTCGATTATCAACTCGAGGGTGGCGAGATTTCACCGAGTTCCCAGTAGGAAATTCAGACTTCGGGGAACGTTCCAGTTGCAGTTTCCCACTCTGAACCCAGAAATTCCTACTTTTGACAACAACTGGAATGCACCAAAGATGTGACCCAAGCCAAAGCGTGTGTTTGCTGTGGTAAATGCAGCTCGGACCTTCCTCAGAACTCTGCATTGCTTTACAACTTCTTTTTTCAACAACTTACAGGATGCAAAGTGACAAGGTAATGTATCTTTTTCTAGTTACGTAGCGGTAGTTTTTGATGTGTGACAACAAGTAATTTTTGGAAAACTTATTATCGTAGTTGTAGCCGGCTATGCTACTTACAGCCTAGTGCTCTAAGACGTGTAATATAAATAATAAAATAATATAAATTTGCTCTAGTTTTAATTGTCTTGTTCCTGAAGTTGAGTATCCAGGCCAGTCCAGCCCTGTCCGACCCAACCAGAAGGCTAAGGAATAGCATTTATAGATAATCTATTTTGATGCTATAAAACTCATCTTAAAGTGTGTATTTCCATCAGGCATATATCTAAAAGTGAGACTTTTTTGTAATTATTTAGAAACTCCTCACAGTCTCTTTAAGAATAAGAGGAAGGTACTGAAGTGAAGAAAGAAAGAAAGAAAGAAAAGAGATGACAGGAGATGAAGGAAAAAGAACATCCCCATAGAGAAGAAAAAGTAAGAGGAAAAAATGAGGCAGAGAGAAGCAAAAGAAAATGACACAAATGAGGAAGCGAGAACAGAGTGGAGATACAATTTGGAGAAAACAATGAGAATGAAGAATGGTAAGAGAGGAGATAAGCGACAGAAAAAAAGGAACGAAAAATAAGCGAGGGGAGGGGGAGTTATTCTGTTTGTTGGATTTCCAAAGCTGCCTCATCAAAACTCAACACTTCAGTCATTTCAAAAGGGACAGCTGCGTTTTTTCACAGCTTTTTATAGACCAGCATGCACAAACATGCTTTCACACATGCCAGCAGACCCTGGCCTCTCTCACAAAGACACACAGGCAGGCAAAATGACTATACTTGTTCCCTCTGGTGCTCATCTCTCAGTCACAAACACAAAAAAATCACAGTCAGAAAAAACTGGCTCACCTCGAGTACTCTGCCGCTGATGTACCTGTTGCAGGTATCACACCTGATCCCAAACTGAGAGTGGTAGTCAGTCTCACAGTATGGTATCCCATCCCTGCCAGGAAACACAAGCACGAGAACAGCTACTTAATTTGCATTTAGCAATACTCCTTGTCTTGTGCAAACAGCACTGTTGGTGAATTACTAGCTGTAACAGAACAAAGATTTCAGTGAAATTCACACTAGGACGGCCAAAAGCAGCACTTGATTTGAATACTTGAGGTGTTAAACAGCCAATTAAAATGACTACTTTAAAATTTTGGTGATGAAAAATCTAATTTTGGAGTTAGATTGGATTTTACTCCATCATCAGTTGCAATAATTTAGTGCAATATACAGTTAAGCCATTGAACTAAAAATGAAAAAGGAAGTAGGATGCTGAGAGATGCACACAGTAGAGCTGGGCAAAAAATTGATTAAATCGATGAATTCAAATTATTTTCTGCAAAAGATTTGAAAAATTAAAAATCAAGATTTTTTTCTTACCTCAGTCCAATTGTAAGTAGTGGCAATTTAAAAAAAAAATGTCACGATGGTCAGCCTTGTAGGATTTGCACAAGCACTTTTATAGGCTTGTGTTTGTTATTTAAGTAGATTAAATGTTGCTCAGAGAGTTTCATGCTAATACTGTAAAAATACCTCAGTCTTTTAGTGTTTATGTAGACAAACCTGCCCACGTTTGTACTACATAATCATCATTTTATGACCCAGACTTTGACTTTAGGAGGGAAACATTTAGACAAACATAAAGGCAAAACTTGATTTGTTTCATTTTTATGTCACTGGGATTTTTGTTTCTTTCAGGGAGGAAAATATCGATTAAAATCGTCAATCGAGTGTTGTGGAAAAAAAATTGTGGATTTTATTTCTAGGCCATATCGCCCAGCCCTAGCACACAGTATATAATTGAAGGTGATAAATAAGAATCTAGGGGGTCATTAGCTCAGTTGTTGGCCAGCACACCCTATGTACAGCACAGCACTCTTTAGCCGGCACTGGATCAAACCTATAAAAATTTCTTCTAGGCCTGTCACGATAATCAATAAATCAATTAACCGCACAATAAATAAAAACAAGCTTGATAATTTTGCCGGCCTCTGTGTATTGACAAGTGCATGCATGTTTGTTTCCCACCTCTCTCTCTACCAAATAGGCTGGATGACAACAGGGTTCACTCTGTGCATCTGTCTCAACACCTGGGCCTGTTGGTTCTATAGTAGAATGTACGGAGTGAGCCATCTGTCAGTCATTCAATCTTTAAGTGCTGCAAGTGAGCGTTATGAGAAGTAACAAGCAAACAAATACAAGTATGAATGAAGGCACAAAAGTGATGCTTTCTGAGCAGTAAGTCACAGCCTCAGTGCAGGAAGATTGTAGTTTTAAACAGAATAAAAAGGGTGTGAGCCCATGAACACTGATGAGCTGATATGTTGCATTTGTTCGAAAGTATTGGTGATGAAGAAGGGGGATACAACCAACTTGCATGCCCAACTCAAACACAACCATCCTGTCCAGTTTTCCCAACTGGGAACAGAAACTGCCCATTGTGGTGCAGCTGAGCCTTTGTCTCGACAGTCAATGCTTACTGAGGCGTTTGGTTGGCAAAGTTAATATAAATAAAACACCAGAAAATGGCGAACATTTACAGACAGCGTTGTTCGCTCCATTGCCAAAAAAATGCAAGCCTTCAATACGGCTGAAAAGTCAGTATTTCGAGAAATGTTACAAACGTTTGGCAGACAGTACGAATTGCCTGGGAGAACACACATCATAAACAGCAATTCCTGAACTGTAAACTCCATTTAATTTATTATGTTGTTTGATTATTTTCTTTTACTTAAAAGCTTTTGGCATTCCAATTACAATGTTAAATATGCTTTAGAAATTAATGTTTATTGGTTTTAATATGGCATGCTGACATTGCTATGCCACACATAACATTTCAATAAAAAAAAATGGCCCCAAGATAATGTTGACAATAATATCATTTATCACCAATAATTTGTACGGCAGTTACCGTCCAGCAAAATTTGTAATTGTGACAGGTCTAATCTCTTGGTTGCATGTTCTCTACTATCTTTTACTTTTAAAGGTCCCATATTTTACTCCTTTTCTGAAGTTAAATATGGATCCTTGATGTCTTCATTAAACATTAGTAACATGCTTTGGTCCAAAAAGTCCATGAATAACGCACAGCTGCAGGCTTTCTAAATTCACATAACCCCTCTGTTCACAATGGCTGGTTTTGAGGGCGGTTGCCTTCATGTGCTAATAAGCCAGAGCAGAGCCGCATACACACAGTCAATTCACAGTAAGCCTGCAGCATAACAAGAGCAAAGTGGGACACACTGCTGCTGCTCCAGCTATAGGTCGCTTACATATGAAAGCCCTCATATGTTGTCCCAAACAAAGTAAACTTTGTTCACATGGGTGATAAAGGCACCTACTTGCTGATGTACTCTCCAGTGAGTGTGCAGCCACACTTTCGACATTTAAAACAGCTGACGTGCCACTGTCGCTCCAGAGCCAGCAGGGACTGACCCTGCTTGATCTCCTCCCCGCAGCCTGCACAGTCTGTAAGAGAAGGGAAAGAAAAAACTTTTTTGACAACATCACAGGATTTAATGTCCTTCCTCTCTGCCCTTGTTTCCGTGCTCTGCCAACCTTTCATCACTTCTCTCCTCCTCTAACCTTTCTGCCTGTCGTTGTCACACTGTCTTTGCCAGATGGAGCCTCCAGAACCAGGCTACAAGACGACCTGGAGCAGTGGGCCTCCTTCTGTCTCTGAGTGTGTACGTGTGCATGTGTGTGTTGGTGTGTAGCTGTGGGGTATGTGGCTGTTTCACACAGTTCAGCAGGTGGACAGTAAAACTCTTCTCCTGTAGGGGTGCAAACTGTCTTATGTGCTGGATGAGTCAGAAATTAGGTTCATATTAGAGATGGATGACCTTTGGATCAGGAGTCCAGGAGTTTTGTGTTTACAGTTAAGAGCTGACACGTGTCATATTTGTACCATAAGGCAGAGGGTACCAAAGCATTGTCACCTTTTACATTAGTAGTGGTAGAAAAAATCAATTCACATAAGTATCAGGATTTTTTGTTTGACAATTTTTAAATTGATTCTTTTGTTCAAATTTTTTTTTTTCCAAATTTAGATGCTTCAATTTAGTCTGTGTTAATAAGCCACTTTTAAATGCAATCCAGACTTATGAAGAGAGAGTATAAACAGCTGGTTTAAATATATTGCTGAATAAATCCTGAAAACTGACTCACATGGGATGTTTATTTTTCCTGTTATAGTCTGTAGGCATCACCAATATTGTAGCATCGCAATTTAAATCGAATCGGCACCTAAAAAAATCTTTAAAAATCGAATCAGGAGAAAAGTGAATCGTCCCAGCTCTAAATATTAAACATCTTCAACATTATTTCTCTTATTTAAATTCACAACTACTAATCTATTACTAATTTATGTCACATATTTTTTCAGGAAACAGTCTTTCACAAGTTTGTCTTCAAACAATAACAAACATCCTTTTGTTTTTGTATTTATTACCACTGTTTTGGTCAATGTTGCTATTATCACATAGTGTTGATGATACCAAAAAATCTTATTTTCAATCATTATCCCCCAAGGCGTTATAACCCTCCTATGAAAACTAAAACAGACTGTAGATTGTGTTTGTTGTAGGAGCATTGGTAATATCCTGTCTAGTCAGTTGTTGAAATGTTGAACAGAAAAAGGTCTTCAGTTTTTCTTTCTCAGAGTCGCAATTTGATTTTATTGCATTTCCTAATATTTGACAATATGCTGAGTATGATTGGTAATGTTTTCTAGGTTGCATTTCCATCCCATCCCACATGCAGCCAGCTATAGAACCTGCTCTGCTGTGCTCAGCCCAAATTTTAGCTTTACTGCTCTGTAGAGCTTCGGTACTGCTGTGTGAGTGAAATAAAGCAGAGAAACAGGCACATACCTGGGCTACAACCAACATGTAACAGAAGCCCTTGGTTTAAACAACATGATGAGGCCTAATGACTATATTTAGTAGTTGATTGAGCTATCATTTCAGATTTCTCAGAACTGGGGGTAAACTAAAACAAGCTAAGCATGTAGAGTGTTGGCTGGTTTATCAGCGGTGTTCAGATGCCATCAGTTTTGCTTTGGGTGATGCAAAGTGAGGTGAGCCATAGTTCCATTGCTTGTTTACTTCAGATATAAACAGATGTGGCAAAAAATTGTTGGTGCCCTTCCATTAAGGAAAGAAAAACCCACATGGTCACTAAAATAACTCAAAACTGACAAAAGTAATAATAAATGAAATTTTACAAAAAACAACTAATGGAAATCAGACCTTGCTTTTGAATTGTGGTTCAACAGAATTATTTTAAAAAACAAACTAATGAAACTGGCCTGGACGAACATGATGGTACCCTTAACTCAATGTTTTGTTGCACAACCTTTGAGGCAATCACTACAAGAAAGTCATTTCTATAACTCTCAGTGAGACTTCTGCACCTGTCCACAGGTATTTGGCCCACTCCTCATGAGCAAACTGCTCCAGCTGTCTCAGGTTTGAAGGCTGTCTTCTCCAGACTGCATGTTTCAGCTCCTTCCATGTTCAATATTATATAGATCAGGGATTATAGAAGGCCACTTCAGAATAGCCCAATGTTTTGTTCTGAACCATTCTTGGGTGTTTTTTATTGTGTGTTTTGGGTCGTTATCCTGTTGATTCTATATCCATGAGTTGTATATATTGTTTAATTTGAAATCAATTTGCCCTATTTTCTACCAATTTATATATTTATTTTAGTACACCTGACTACTTTATTTTCATTCTTACATGTTGATTGCTGTTGCACCAATTTACTGAGTCAAATTACTTGAATGTGTAAGTGCTCTTGGCAATAAATACAAATTCTGATTCTGACACTCCCAGGTTATGACCATAAGAGGTTCATAATTTAATTGTTCCTTCAATGACTGTTAGGCTTTAAAAAGTGGATTGAACAACGTCACACATGTGGAGGACTCAACTAAACTGAAAATCGTGTTTGTGCCATTAAAGTTTGAGGTTGTGTTGCTGCATGTGCATACACGAGTGTGTGTATTTGTCTCTTACAGCTTGGTCCTTGGACCTTGACGGGCTTGTCGCTGTTCAGTGTGTGTGAGCACTGCTGACACACACACTTCTTCCCGCAGAAGGTCACCCTGTCTCCGATAGGAAACGGACTCCTGAGAGCACAAACAAAAGAGTGAGTCTACCTTTGCAGGTATGGTGATACAGAAATTATACATTTCACAACAAAAAAAAACTGAAGTCAGTTCATTTCACAATAACACGAAATAAAAAACAGTCAAAGTTCCAAAGTTTCTCTTCTTTAGGGTTACACTTTTGCAGGTAAGGTTTCCAAGAATGGTGATGGAACTGATTTGTTGTTGTTGCCAAGCTAATAACTAATACCTTATAATTAATAGGAATGTTTTAAGGTTGGGATTATTTTCTACAAATCAAAAGTAGTCATTAAAGTAGATCACTGCCAGATCTAACAAGTCTTTCTTCGTATTTTAGCAGTTATTACAGAATTCACACTGATCTATTGTCACTTTTTAGTAATTGTAGTGCAAGCATCATTCCATCTTGTGGATGGGAATTAATACGATTTTAATGCAACCAAAGTCATTATCGATTCTGCAAGAATTCTTGATTGAGTCCCTTATCAATCCCTGTGCAGTAAAAGCAGCATTGTTCAATTTCAAAACTCCAGCCATATGATGTCTCTTTCTTTCCAACGCTGTGCTGCAAAGAATAGTGTGTTTGTAGCAGGGATGTCCATATATTAGCAAAAAATAAATACTGGATTATATCGGCCTGCATCTAAAATCTCCAATATAAAAACTCTCATACAAGCAGTCCATTCTAATTTATTATTTATTTATTTAATTTAGTAGCAGAACATTATTATGTTTAAGTTAAACACAGTGGCTATTTTGCAATTTAAAAATACAAGTTTTTATACTGGATTTCTTAAGCTTAGTTTTCAGGGTCTTCTAATTTATTTTTTTTTATTTTATTTAATTGTACTACATTATTATGTTTAAGGTTAAATTTATTGAACCCATTGGTTAATAACAAATGGGTCAGTTTTTCTCATACCTACTATTGCTGACTACTGTTCTCTGAGTAATCGCACCTGATCAAGACTTTTCTTACAGTCATACAACAAAATAAGTAATAAAAGTCTGTATACTTCCTGCTGATATTATATCGGATTGGTATCCAATACTCAAGGCTGCAATATCAGTATCATATTGGAGGTGGAAAAGTTGTATCGGGACATCCCTAGCTTGCGAGTATAGTTTCTGGTATTTCCACTCTCGACTGAAATCACACAAACTCTGGATGTTGTACAGCAAATGTCGTATATAAAGCCTATTCCATGTATGTTTGCATGAGTCTATGACTAGAGTTTGTTTTTATCTACCTATTTATATACCTTCTGTATTTTAATCAACTGTTTTTATCATTACTATTTATTCACTTATTCATTCATTTTAATTAATTGTCCTCTATCAGTACTTATTTATTCATCCATTCATTGATTATGCTATTTTCTATGGTGCTGGCACGTCAATCGATGATCAATTGTTGGGTATTCGTGTGCATGGGGGTTGACTGTTTTGAATGCACGTTGTATTGTACACGCACTGATGCTCTGCACAAATGAAGTTCCTAACGGATAAATAAAGTTCTTTTGAATTTGAATTTTTGAATTTTGAATTAGAATATTTTGTCAAATTAAGACACAGTACTGAGCACTTTGTACCTTTGTCTGCCATGATCACATCTTTAACTTTACTGTTGTTTTTGCTGAATGCCTCTAATGAGAGCACAACACTCTTGATTTCTAAGACATGCAGGTTTAAACAGGGAAATGTTAAATGAATAAGACGAATGAGATCAATTCCTTATGCAAGTTGTTATTGATTTTCAACTAGAATTGGTTTTGGATTTGCATCCCTAAAAGCCGTTCTATTCCTCTGCCCTTTTTAGAGCTCTTTCAGAGTGCATTTTCAGGTTTTTACATCGAAACTTGGACTGGATCTTATTGGGAGACATGAATTCATTTCAATATGCTGACACAGCAACTTTTAAGATGAATACAGTTAATATGCAATTTTAGCAGACCGTGCTCTTATTCAATAGAGCGAGTGAACACACACAGACCTACACACACACACACACACACAAGCTCAGTCTAAAAACTCTGAGCATAAGCAAAGTGAAACCCAATGATCCATTTTTACCACTCTGACTGACAGTTCGCCCTTATATATTTACTGTAGCACTTATTCATTTACATCCTCTTGTATCATCTCTGCCTGAACTCCTTTTTTTTATTAGATTTTCATGAAAATTATAAGTAAAGAGACCAGTAATCTGCAGCAGACCCTTGTTTTCTACCGATTAAAACAGGTGTTTATTTCACTATGGAGTATGCTTTTTATTTTTGAAGAAAAAGAAAAGACATCAAACAGCTGCAGCATAAAACATAATGAAATGTGATAGCTTAATCAATTGAATTATGTATTGATTGCCATTCAGGCTGTACAAACAAGATGTCCTGTTACAGCAATGTATTTTACACCCAATAATATTAGGGATGGGAACTGATAGGATTTTATGGATACCAGAGCTATTAACAATCCTGCTTATTGATCCACTTTTTTAATGAGTCCCTTATTAACTCCTGCAGATTTTCTATTTGGGCAAATGTTGGCCCGTAAATTTTCAGTGTCAACAATGTCAAACACATGTCACAGCATAGATGTTTCCACTTGTTTTGCAGTAGGAGCCTTTTGTAAAAAATAAGCCACAATTCTGACTCATTCTGAACCCTGTCAGTGGAAGGAATTAATAAGGGAATTGATTGGCAAAAAGAATCATGATATTGATTCTTTGACGGAGCTGTTCACAATTCTCAACTGGAATTGGTTTTCGATTCCCATCCTTAAATAATGTTTAAATCAGCCCCCCAGTAGCCATCCCATTTACTAGCCTGCTGCACCTCTACTTATTTGTGTTTAATAACCAAAAGTCACCCGTGGTTTGTGAGAAGATGTGCACAGTGTTACAAAGTTATTGTAAAGTGCCACAGGACACAGTGCTCTGCGAGAATCTCATTAGTTTCTATCGCTTTAATGGTCACAAGTTTCCAATGAAGCAGTGCTGAGTGGATCCCTGTGCCCACAACAGTGGAGCTGTAAACTCTTTTTAATCTTAACACCAGCTACATTTCCTTTAAGATATATCCCACTAATACTGAACAGTGTATCTTTGAGTATGACAGAATATGAGCTACATGCTGCTCTGACCTGCAGATGCTGCAGACGAAGCAGTGCCGGTGGTACGTCCTCCCCAGTGCCGACACCACCTCTCCGGTGATGTACTGCTCACAGCTGTCACACTGCGTCCCGTACAGCCGCTGGTAGTCCTCCGTGCAGATGTACTCGCCAGAGTGGTGGAAGAAACCCGAGTGCACCAGATTACAGCCACAAACTGGAAAAAGAAAAGACGAGGTCGACTAATTTTAGCACTCAGGGACAACTGGAGGGCAAAGCCACAGAATAGAACGAGTAGTTTAGTTGTTAAACTGCTTGGATTGTAATACTACTTAACCCTATAAAGTCAATTGTATCATATTTGATACATACTTTTATAATACCTCTATCTACTCAATATGATCAACAAATAACAAAAAAACCGCCTGAATACAATCAGATAAATGATAAAAATGAGTTGCCAAAAACACCTAATGTATCAAATGAGATATGAAAAAACTGTATGTTGAATTTTATGGACATTTTGATTTTTATGGATTTTAGCAGAAAGTGAAACAAACATTTCAGCTCAAAATAAAAAAATGAATTTTCTTGCTATAATCTATGGTCTTGGGCCTTATAGGGTTGAAATACACTGTCTGGCCCCAAAAAAAGTTGTCACCTGGATTTACCTAAGCAAGTAGGTACAAACCTACTATTGGATAGTTACTGCAAGGGCCTGCAACAAGTTATTTAACTCCAGCTGATGCAATGAGCAGCTTTTCATTTCTTTAACAACCATGTCAAAGACACATCCTGTGGTCGTGGAAAAGACGTTAGTCTGTTTAAGAAGGGTCAAATCATTGGCATCAAGTAGAAAAAACATCTAAGGAGATTGAAGAAACTACTAAAACTGGGTTAAGAACTGTCCAACACATTATTAAAAACTGCAAGGACAGTGAAGAACCATCGTCTTCAAGGAAGAAATGCAGTTGAAAAGAAATGCTGAATGATTGTGATCGGCAAGTCTTAACATTTGGCCAAATCAAATCTAAGAAAAACAACAGTAGAACTCAGGGGTGTGTTTAATAGTGAAAGTAAGAGCATTTCCACACACACAATGTGAAGGGAATTTAAGGGATTGGGACTGAACAGCTGTGTAGCCTTAAGAAAACCACTAATCAGTAAGGCTAAGCAGAAAAAAGGCTTCAGTTTGCTAGGGAGCATAAAGATTGGACTGTGGAGGACTGGAAGAAGGTCATGTGGTCTGATGAGTCCAGATTGACCCTGTTCCAGAGTGATGGGAGCATCAGGGTAAGAAGAGAGGCAGGTGAAGTGATGCACCCATCATGCCTAGTGCCTCCTGTCCAAACCTTTTTTCTTGATGGTGCCTTTTTTTTTGGCCAGGCAGTGTATGATGCTCTTAATGGCTTCTGGTTTATGTAACTATTCAAATGTGAAGTCTGCATGCATTATTCATCAATATTTTACTTATTTATAAGCCTCTAAATTAATAAATACATTGAATCAGAGTCTATTTTAAATCTTAACAGTATATGTAAGCCAGTGCTTTGGTACCTTTCAGTAACTCAGCTGTGATTTCTTTGGGTGTCTGTGACTGTGTGTATATTTGAATAGGGGGTGGGGCACTGTTAACCCACCCTGTCTATTGTCCTTTTGACCTCCAAAGGGTTAATACTGTAATCTGGTTTATGGATTAGAGCAGTCACCGTCTAATCTGTTAAATCATACTGTATGTTATGGTCGCCTGGACACAAAAAAAAACATTCAGTATAATGTGCTTACCTTCCTATAAAAACAAATTGTTGTGTAAACATGAATGTGCTCGTGTCTGACTGCAGATCTATAGGTCAAGGTCAAGATAAACTTTATTGTCCTGTTCGGGCAATTAGTCTTAGGCAGTGTGCTACATTATTGCTTTACAGGACAGAGAGGATAATTAAAAAAACACTCGCCTAAAACACAGGAACTAAAAACAAGAAAAACACAACAGAGTCAATTTAAAGTGCTAAAAAAGTGCCGAGTGCTTAAGCGCATGTGTTCATTGCTCTTTGCTCTGTTGGACTTTCTTTTTGCTTTGTTCAAAACTTTGATCGAAGGTGGAAAAAATGATCATTTGAGACGATCATTTTTTGCACTTTGGTACACCAAATCTTTTGATTATTGTTGCTCATGTCGAAACTGACTGGTTAGACAAATTCTCTATGGAATCGACTAAATTTTATGTATAAAGCACTTTAATATCAACCACAGCCAAAACAAAGTGCTGTACATAATTGACAAAACAACCCAGCTATAAGAACAGTTCAAACAATTTAGAACAATGGATTAAAGCAGGTATAGCACAAAATAAGTGTTGCATTGTTTTTAAACCATTCAAAAAAATGGAAACAAATGACTAAAAACAAAACTATAAAGCACCAAAACAGGAGAAAACAGGAAAAATTAGTGTTAAGATGAGTTTAAAACCGAACAATGCAACTTTTTCACCTCCAATACCGATATTGCAGCCTTGAGTACTGGCCGATACTGATATTGATATGATAACATATCAGCAGGAATCATACAGACTTTTATTACTTATTTTGTGATATGGACTGTAAAAAAGGCTTGATCAAGTGAGATTACTCAAACAGAGAACAGTAGTCAGCAATAGTAGGTATGAGAAAAACTGACCCCTTTGTTATTAACCAATGAGTTCAGTAAATTTAACCTTAAACCTAAGAATTTAGTGCAATCAGATCAAGTAAATAAAAAATAAATAAGAAGACCCTGAAAAGTAACCTCAATAAATCCAATAAAAACAGAAGCATATATTTTTAAATTGCAAAATAACCACTAGGGTAGGGAGGAAAAATCCATTCACATAAGTATTGGGATTTGTTTGACAATTTTTAAATCGATTTTTCTGCTCAAAAAATGATTTTTTGCCTAATTTAAATGCTTCATTTTAGTCAGTGTTTATGAATCACTTTTAAATGCAATCCAGGATTTTGAAGAGGGAGAGCATAAACAGCTGGTTAAAATATAGTGCTGAATAAAACAGGCTCACATGTTATGTATATTTTTCCTGATTTAGTCTGTAGGCATCATACAAAAAGTAAAGATTGTAAAAATCCACAATATCGTAGAATCGCAATTTAAATGGAATCAGCAATTCAAAATTGTAAAAAATCAAATCAGGAGAAAAGTGTATTGTCCCAGCCCTGATAACCACTGTTTTTAACTTAAACATAAGCATGTTCTACAACTGAAAAAAAAAATGAAATTAGAATGGACTGCTTGTGCTTATATCGGATATTTTAGATGCAGGCCGATATAATCCGATATTTGTTTTGTTGCTGATCGAACTGATATATCCAATATCAATATTGGATTGGGACACCCCTATTACCTAATTGTTAAGAATGATTTGACCTTCTACATATTGTATATGTAGTCTTTTCATGTGTGTGAATATCTCTTTCTTAACTCTGTCCTGATCTTGTTGAATAATCACTGCTTAGCAAAATGCATTCTTCAGCCTCACACGCACACACTACATGACCTTGTGCAGTCCCCTCCTTGTTCCTTTCTTATCACCTGTCTGAAACTCTGTGCATCTTCGAGACCAGCTCCAACCAGCACAGAGATGAGGAGCCTGTTCGAAGGCCACTCCACCTCACAACACCCCCCCTCACACACACACGTGACATACACACACTCTTATAAAAGACAGAAGACATTGTATTAGCTTCAGTTCAACATCTCAGACTGTTTGACACTGTTTTGTTGTACTCCTTGCTGCAAGTAAAATTTCACTTGATTGCATCAAGCTGCTTCTCGTCATCTTTATTCTGAGTTATGTCAGGTGTTGGTATGAACATTGAAAGTACTACTGAGCAATCTTACGACTGTAAGGGGAAAAATCCTGACACTAATGTAGGGGGGAAGCTCCTTCCACAATGTAGGACCAGCCACAGAAAAAGCTCAATCCCCTCTGAGCTTTCGTTTTGACCTCTGTACGTCAAAACGAAAGCAGCAGATCAGCCGACCTGAGGCAGGAGCGTAGGGATGAAGGAGCTCAGAGAGGGAAGACGGTGCCACACCATTTAAAGATTTAGAAACAAATAAAAGAAACTTAAAATGAACTCTAAAATGCACAAGCAGCCAGTGGAGGGAGGCCAGGACTCATACTGTTTCATATGAATGCTCTTCATTGCTGATCTGTACATGTTAGACTTTTTTTTTTAGTTGTACTGTTAGGTTTCCAAACCTGGCAGTGATTCTATATCTGATCAGGCTCTCAGCTTTGTAGAAAATTAGCATGATCTGACTGCTCACACCACACAGCTTCAGTCATCTTGGAAAAAACGGTCTCTGTTGCACAAGTAATCAATGTGTGATTTCCAGCTGAGCAGGTTATCAACATGGACCTCTCGATATCTGTATGTTTTCACCTGATGGATAGTCTGGTCTTTAATGACCACTGGCTTGTGATGAGTCTGGACATTTAAAATCAGATGTTTTTTGTCGCACCACTTAATGAAGACGTTGATCTCATTGTGGTGAACAAAATGCTCCATGTCCTTATGCAGAAGGCTCATAATTGCTGTGTCATCTGCAAATTCAGAAATAACATTATTAGACTGTACTTTCTGCAGTCTTTGGTGTGAATTGTAAAAAGAAAGGTGAAAGCACACAGCCTTGCGGAGCTCCTGTGTTACAGTGTCTGATCACACACATACATGTTCACTCCTGATGGACACATTAACATGTATTTATGGAGGCAGTGCACTGGGATAAGTGTCCAGGAAAAGAGACTAGTGTGTGCACACACATACACAGTGTCGCTATCTGCTGACAGCTTGATGTATGGCTTTTATTTATTTAGCAAATGCAAAGCCCCTCAGCCAAATGATTGCTTCTGGTCCAGCTGTGCACAGGGTGAGGGTCGCTGATAAACAGGATGGTTAGTCTTTTTAAAAGATGCTGAATGATGATTTGCTCCAAGAGGCAGGAGGCTCAATCTTACCTATCATAAGACATGTTAAAAAAAGAGAGAGAAAAAACAAAACATGGCTAAACAGAGGTAGTATCGAGATTGGAGTCGCACAGAACAAAAACAAGTTGTTTTTATTTTCTCCTGGAATCACAACAGGAAAAAAGAAATTGCAAAGAGAATAAGAATAGGATTCCCAGATATTATAGACGTGGCTTAGTAAGAAAACATTAAAACTTTTCCTTTAAGTCAAAAAGTGATGAGAAAAAAATGTTATGAATTGTTTCTGTCTGCACTGAATTATCTTTATCTCCTGCAATTTGACTTCATTATAGGCTGCTTTAATGTTCCTCCTCAACCCTCAAAAATAGGACATGTATCCGAAGAGAAATTGCTTTTTTAAAGCAAACCGGTAATATTTTGATGGAAATTGAAAGTTTCAAAGAGGATTAAAGAGGATTATAGAGGATTTAAGTTCATTAGGAATTAAAGAGGAATTAAAGTTCTCATGTAAAGTTACAGTTAATGTTACATGATGTTTTTTAATTCTGAATAAATTATTCAGAATCAAATTATTCGGAATATAAGTTTTCTCCTTCGTGTTTACATGGAAATAATAATTCTGAATAAAGGTATACATGGAAAACATGTTTATTTGCTTTTGTTCAAAGCCTGTTGGTTGGGAACGGTTCCGATTTGACAGGGCGAACGTGACGTATTTATGTAATTACGTACTTAAACTTTTACGTATTTACATCTACCTGAAGATAAACTCCAGTTCAGCATCTCCAGCGTCTCCATCAGGGAAACCTCGTCCAACTTGGACGCTGCGGCCTTTAAAAGGTCTGCATTTTAATGCTTACATTCATCCACACTTTCATTACTTCCAAATCTCTAAGGCTCTTATGAAATAAAATGTCTTCGCTTGCATGGAGTCCTGCGCTTGCTTCAGGCAGCCTTCCTGTTCCCGTCAGCGTTCGGCCTCAAAACGACAGGACAATGGAACGAGCATGCCCAGAATGACACGGAATTAATTTAAAGTGGAATGAGCGTATAAATGATTGAGGAGTTATTTAATTCAGATTTAAAATCAGAATAAACAAGCCACTTACTTCGGAAGAACGTTTTATTCGGAATTATCATTTTTATTAGGAATTAGGTGTTTACATGGTCATTTTAAATCTTTTTAAAGAGGATTTAAGTTTCATTCGGAGTTAAAGGGGAATTAAAGTTCTCATGTAAATGTGATATGTGATACACATCTGAGTTTGCTATCATGATGCTTAACCTAAAATAACAGGGACTGTTTCATTTATCCATTGACTATTTTTCTCATCCACCAGGGCAACTCTTGTTAATATAATATATGTTAATAATCTTATCTTAAATCTTAATAAATTACAGACTTCTGATAATATTCTTTCCCATCCCTACATTAAACTGTGTACCACCTTTCCTCCTCTCATGCTACATATGGAAAGAAAAGTCATCCAAACATCCTTCTAAAGAATTAAATCCCCACAAAATGATTGCCCTATGTCTCATCAGGCTGTATTTGTCACTCTGGTGTAACCTCCTGTAGTATCCAGGCCAAGACAGCACACAAGCAGCTCTGTGATATAATCCAAGTGTATTTTAAGTTCTGAATGAAAGCTAACCGATCAAGTTATCTGACAGAGAATTGAAAGTCTTGCCTCTAATTAAGCTAATGGCTCTAAATCCAGCAGAGTGAATGGATCCAATCTGATCTGAGCTGCTGTGCTAAGTGGCTCAGACACAGAGAGACGATGAGATAGACAGGCCAGAGAGAGACAGAGAGACATTCCTGCTCTAAAGGTCGAATATGATTTGAGTATAAGAGTCCCAGATCAAAATCATCATGACTATGTCCCTTCTCGTCTTGCTATAAAAGTGGTTGCTTCAACTGAAAGTGACACTGACATGGGCCACAGCACCAGCATTAAAGGTGTTGTCAGCGATCTTTTAATATTCTAATCTAATGCACTATTTGTCAAAATCACCGTATTTCTCCTCTCCATCCTCAAGATGTCACCACTGACAGCATGTCGAAAAAAAAGTCTGGTTTCAATACACAGCCTTTGCTCTGAATTTCAGCAGATAAATACTGTGGCTGTAATCAACCAAAGAAATTGTTGGTCGACTAAAACACAGCAATTGTCGACCAAAAATCAACCAATCTGTGCCTGTGATCAGTTTGCAGAGTGCCTTCCCCTACTCTCTTACCCCCTTTCACAAGCCTATCCACTGTCTCTCTCCTATCAATAAAGGCACAAAAAAAAAAAAAAAAAAAAATGGAGTTTATAAAGTTTCGGAAGTGTTTGTTACATGTACGTTCTCCCAGTCAATTCATACTGTCTGTCAAACATATGTAACAATGGTGGCTTCTCAACCGCACTGAAGGGCTGCATTTGTTTTGCCATGTAGCAAACAACACTGTTTTTGAGTGCACACCATTTTGTGCTTTTATTTATATTTACTTTGCTGACCAAACGCGTCAGTAAGGGCTGACTGTCAGGACAAAGGCTCCGTTGCACCTCCCCTTCTTCATCGCCACTACTTTTAAGCTAATATGACACATCGGCTCATCGGTGTTCATGAGCTCACACCTTGTTCATTCTGTTTAAAATATAAAATATTCCCGCACTTGGGCTGTGGCAGTCAGCTTAGGAACCGTAGCTTTTGTGCCATCATTCATATTAGTGCTTGTGTCCATGTTACTCCTCAGGACGCTCACTTCAGCTCTCTGTGTGTGTAGCGAGCGGCCCCGCCTCCCCCCCTCCAAAAACTGTATGAATGACAAATGCTCACTCCGCTATAAATCTGCTAAATCCGCTATAGAACCAACGCACCCAGGTGTTGAGAAGGTGGCACAGAGTGACCCATCTTCTCATCTAGCCTCTTTGGTAGAAAGAGAGGAGGAATACAAACATGCATGCTCGTGTGAATTTATCGAGGCCGGCAAACTTACCGAGGACGTTTTTATTTATTGTGCTGTTTATTGATTTATTGATTATCATGACAGGCCTACCTAAAACTAAATTAACAGACATACTGTTCTGCAAGCACAAAAAACTCTGAAGAAAACAAATGTGACAATAGTATAGAAAAAAACTTGGTGGGCAAAAATACAAAAGAAAACCAGTGACACTTTTGCAGGACATGTTATAGTAATACATTATTTCAATCTGTCGCAACTCATTTTCTCCAGATGGACTCAACCAAAAGCCTTTAATTCTTACTTTCAATTAGACAGCAGATCACCATAATTGTCTTGCGATTGCTTAAACTTTTCTGATCTCTAAAAACCTTATAAACAGTTTATCCCAAAAGATTTGACGAATCGTTTCATTTTTTATCTTCAATCCAAAAGTTTTCGTTTTTCATAATTTAGTTTGAAGTCATTTTCTTCATGAATTAAAGAACAAGAGCATAACTGCCAAAAACAAAATAACTTTAGTGCTTTTGTTTTCCTCTTCCTCTGATACTGTATTCTCGTCAGGGAAAAGCTGCTGTCACACAACTTTAAAATGCCAGCCTGACCTTTATTGTTCTGCTCCAAGAGTAAAGCTGTTCATGCTGGAAGACTTCCAGACTCTGTAAGTGCTGAGTGCACATAATGTATAGAGAAATGCACACTCTTGTGATGTATACTTATTGTTGGTGCACTTACATTTTACAAAAAGAGACATTCATTTTTCCTCAGCAGTTGAGATTGAGAGTCTTTTCTGATTTTGATACATGACAGGAGTAAAACAGGTTTGCCAAAGATGCAGCTGTAAATCAAAACCTACACAGATTTAGTCGATTTAGGCTACATGTGCTTTTCCTTTTTCCAGGCTCGCTCAGAAACACTTGAGGATGATCTCTGGGTCTCTCTCGTCTTTTCTCATCGTGTAGACAGCATGCACATTTTCATCGCTGTATAAATGGAAAGCTCTTTCGATGAGAGGGAAGGAAAACAGAGCTGTTAAGGCTTGCCCTCTCCCCAGAGACCTCTGGTATATTTGGGTTTCAGATCACAGGCCATTTTCAAAGCACGATTAGTGTGAACATTCATGGTTCATGTGCTTGTAGCTGCTACCAGTCCTTTTTTTAAATCAGTCTTTAAGGATACATCTCTTTCTGATGCTGCCCTTAACAAGCAAGGACATGAAGTATCTTAACAATTAATCTATATTTTGATGTTTTGTTGTGAAGATGTCATGATCTTTAAAGATTTTCATTCAAGTCAAGAGCTTATACTGACACTTTTTCACTTCTTCACAGACGGACTATTTGTTGTAGTGTGTGACTCCACTGAATGTAAACTAGTGTACACAAGATCTGACAACCTGACGTGGGATTTGATTGTATTCTGCACCCACATTCAAATCAGGTTCAGTTAAGTGAATACCGATCTGTGTGTGAGAATGGTTAAACACTTTTTGGTTGTGCACACATTTCACATGTGAGGGATACTGTCTCACTGCGAGAAACCGGACAAGGGCTTTTTTTATCATATCATCAGGGAACCTTAAATACATATTGCAAGAAATTCAGTCCATTTTTGAGCAGCTGATTGGGTGAATATGTCTGTCGTGATAAAGGATTTTTTTTTTGTCTTGGATAAGAAGTTGGAAAAGCTGACTTCCTAAGACTTAGATCCAGATCCTCAAAAGTACTGCACTGCTTTTGCGACCACTAAGCCTGTACAAATGACAGGAAAAAAAGTGTGCAATCCTCAAAGCATACACAAAGGGTTAAAATGCATGAAAACTGAACACAAACTGCACTGCTGCTCCTCGATCCAATTTGCATGCATGTAAATTAGGAAATATTCATAAATTCTGCGCAAAATTTTCCCCTTCCCATTCAAACAAGCCTCATTGCAAATACCACCTCATCCGCAAAGACCAGCACTAATTGCCACAGGCAGTAAAGTGGTGCTATTTAATGCCAGTGAGACCCATGTATTAAATTTGATTTCTCTTTCTCCCTCTCTCACTTTCCCTCTCGCTCAAAATGATTGTAAATTGCACTAAGTTGGTGGTAACTGTGGAGCAGAGCCTTTATAAGGGCTGTCATGCCAGGACTCTCTGGTAATCATGGCAGCAGTGATTGTAGCCAGGCGAAAGCACCGCGACAGGCGAGATGGCAGGCGCACACAAGAAAGGATTTATCGGAGGACAGTATCACTTTTTAAATAAGTGACAATGTAATCAAAAACCCCACAATGACCACTTTGTGGTCATTTGAGTTCTATTTTCTGCATTTTTTTTGGCTGTTTCAAAAACAAAGGCCAAAAAAAAGAGGCAAAAAAAGACGACACCTATGGACATATGGTCCTTTGACCACTTTGAATCACTTTGTGTTCATAATAAGTAATTTATTTATTTTTTCTTAAGGGGCACAATTAGTACTTTGTCGTTTATACACTTGGCGGCCATGTCTCAGGAGATACGGGTCGTCCACTAAGTGTGAAGTGCTTCACGAAACAAGAGGATAAATCAGTAAAAACAAACCCAAACAAACCCGAGAAATAAATTTGACACAACTTGATTGATGTTTGTATTTGCTACTCTGTACAAATGAGACGGTCAATCTCCCCAAAGTTCGCAGGGACAAAGCCAATTATGTGCCACGCGGCTTATTGTGATCAGAGGCGCAAAGTGCGCTCAGCTGTTTGGGCGTATTTGCACCGGCATATGATTAGAGAAAATTCTTTCGAGGATAAAGCGCTAAAACAGGGCAGACTGCATGAGCTAATTCTGTGCAAATGATGGCGCTCCTAGCTGGAGCAATCCATTTTTTGTGGATCTGGCCCTTAATGTTTTTTGTTGTACTACAGAGCGGAGTGTACAGTTACAATCAACAATATGATGAATAGACCTGTACTCAAAATATTAATACGGCAAAATATCGTCATGCACTTCTTGGGGATACGTGTATCGATACAGATTCTACAGAATTTATACGGCCTCTGTGTTTAAACAGTTGTTGTAAATACACTTTGGGTAATGTTAAAAATGGTACAGTTCAAAGTAGAAGCCAAGCTACATGATAAAACACATGTTCCAAATTTCAACTTAAGTCTACTTTCTTAGGGGACCTGAGTTAGTTCTTGAGTTGAATTATTTAAAACTCATGCTTGTTCTTTTCCTTCTTGTCATAAAAACAAAAGTTGCTGTGAATTCTGTTCAAAGTGCAGTCAAAGTTCACAATTTATGTGTATTGGGATACGTATCGTATCGTGGGGTTGCTGGAAATACCCAGCCCTAATGATGAACAGGCTTTCTCCTTTTAGAACAGAAACAAACGGTCTCAAGCCAAACAGTTTATCTCTATGATGAGCAGGAAGACACAACTTGAGGGAAATACTCCTAAAACCCCTTCATCCTGGCTCCACTGTCTTTAAGGATAGAAGAGCATGACTCATTTCATTTTCCAGATTTACAGTGTAATTATAATGAAAGAGGCAGAGAAAGGCCACAGCGGAGGAGTCCCAGAATCTAAATGAGGTTGTCCCTGTCTGCTGCCATCCATTATCCCCCCTCTGTCACATGACATTTCAGTCTTTCAGGGACAGTCAGGACAAATCTTCCCGCTGCAGCTTGAACCTGCTGACAGAGGCTTAATTTCCAACGGGCCAAAGTGTTGTCAGTCGGCTCCGCGGGATTCCTGCCAAGAACGACCTTGTGACCTGACACGGCCTCACCCTGACCCCACCTGTTGACCCTCGCTGAGGTTTACTACGAATGATCTTTGTCCTCAGCTGAATCAGCTCAAGCTCTTTCACAGCCAGCAGGGACTTCGACGTGATGGTTTAGTTCTTGTACACAGAGCGGTGACTGAGAGGATTATTTACCTCCACCAAAGAGGTTATGGTTTCACCGGGGTCTGTCTGTTTGTTTGTCTGTTAGCAAGGTTACACAAAAACTACAGGATGGATTTACATGAAAATTTGACCAAAGGTGTGGCTTGGTCCAAGGGAGAAGTCATTGCATTTTGGTGCTGATCTGATCCAGATTGATGTCACAAGAAACGTTTAAGTTTATAATTGCAAATCCCATTCATTTACGTCATTATAGGAACTGAAGTTTATATGCAAACTGATGTCAGTGTTTTGAAGCCCAGGTCACTACATTTTAGGGCTGGGCAATTAATTGAAAAATAATATAAATCAGCATTTAGACCCTGTAATCGAATTAATTTTACTCATGTCAATTGTTTTGATTATTTTCCTAGTGAAAGTCACATGACCGTGCCCCTTCCAGACAGTCTTTGTTCACTTTCGCCAAGAGCGATGGACGCGCCACCAACATGGAGGAGACAAGTGCCCATCTATCAGAGGACCTAGTAGCCAAGTAAACTACCGTCCCCATTGTTGGGGCACATTTTGGATTCTGTGCAGAGGACATTAAGCACAAAAAAAGTTAAGCCTAAATACTGCATGAAGACCGTGTCAACCGCCATCGGTATCACCACTAATTTGTGCCAGTATCTCATAAAATAATCGTACATTAATCGTAATCAAGGTAAGAGCTTCAATTAATCGAGATATTGAGATTAGGTAAAATCGCCCAGCTCTACTACATTTCCCAGCTTCCCTTGCAATGCCAACCGAGGAGCTCTGCTAACGCAACAGCTAACAATAGCCCGATAGATCTGCACGTTTTTTTCTGACTTTGTAACTGAGAGCTGATAACTCACAATCCGTACAATCGGAGCGGAAAAGCCACTTCTGTAACAGAGATGCTTGCTGGAGGTCTGTGCTCTCTGCTTTTCTAGTTGATTAATACTATAATAATGAACACTGAGGATTTTTGTGTAAACTGGTAAACTGGTAGCTCATGTTATTACACTGTGAAATAATAATAATTAATAAAAATGAACAATGATCGGGTAAAAGTCGTCACAGCAGCTTAATTGTCTGTCATCTTAACTGAGGGTCAAAAACAAAGATTAGTAAAGCTAATATAAACTTTTCTTTCACAAGAATAAGAGCTGTGCACAAAAACTGTCACGCATATTGTTCCAATAACACTGCATCCCAGGTTTAAACCATGGTATAATTTGACATGTTCATTTTTGGAACAAGAGACATCGAACTGCAGTTGGTGCATTTGTAAAAGAAAGTATAACTGGAAATTTCTTTTGCACACAGAGAGTAATTTTATCCAGACTACATTAAGATAACATACAGAAAATGATAGAATGTTTCTAAGCTGTAATGCAGGATCCTGCCCTGCTCTGCTGATATACTACCTGGACATGAACTAGCAGCTGAACAGCATCTCCTCATGAGTTCAAGCTACAACCCACAAGAAAATTACTCACATTAAAAATACCACAGTTCTTCAAATGTCCATTTGAGATGGGCAGATACAGTCCTGTAAGTCACAGACCTGATGTGAACTGTCTATTTCACTGGAGTAATAAACATGTTTACAGTATGGTTATAAAAAACAACAACCTCTGATCAGCTGTATCAAACTACATGTAGGGTCTTTCTTATACAGGACATTAGACACTGCATACATAAGTCTGCCGTCCTGTGACTGCAGCTGTTAAAGTCTTTTCCTCTACCCGTGTAGCGTGTCGCGGTTTAAATAGTTACCGTGTCACCTGGTGACTTTCAGTGACTAAGTTTCTAAAGAGCAGCTGATAAAAACAGAGTGGGTCCTCATGAATGTCTCTTTGTTGGGAGACAAGCACATGGCTCCCTCTGATACTAAGTTGCACAACACATGTTTGACTTCATTCCAGTTAAGAGGGAAATACTTTACAAACTTTGATTCTTGAGAAAATGGCATCAATAAGTTTCTAGAGAAAAAGAATACACTAAGTCACAGGTCACAAATAAATAACAAATAACATAAATTCAAAACAATAAATACATAAGCTGCCCTCCTTCCTTTTACCCAATTATCTATTCCCTTTACTAGTTTGTGCTCCTTCAGCTTCCTTTTGTTTTAGACTCTTATGTTCCCCACCGTGCAGGCTCAAATGTACTCTGGAGCAGTCATAGTGGTATTCACATACTCTTCTTCTACATCTGTTAACAGTGATTTGCAGCCTATTAGATAGAAGTGCTCCAGGTCTGGACACACATTACACAAAACACACAAAACTGGCAGAAAGAAAGCAGATAATGATTTCTTTGTTTACTCCGAGAGGCACAGGCAAAGGGTCGAGAGGGACTGAGAGGAAGAAAAAGATTCAAAAAGAAGGGATGCAAATGAAGACCGACTGAAGAAATGATGAGTCCTGGAGGCCTGATTCACACATCGATTCTGTCAGCTCTCTAATTTAGCTGCCAGATACACAAAAGATCGAAAGTAACAAAACACCACCACACTGACACTGTGCAAATGTTCACGGAAGGATGCATACACAGTTTGTCCTTGAAGCCCTCTTTCTGGAAAAAGAAAACTAACGTGAATCTGTTTTGCATGCAGCTGAAAATGTGAAGATCCTGCAGCTGCCAACTCCCTGGGATTAATCTAAAGTTCACATGTATCTTATTTTTAGAAATACGTAGATTTTTGGAATTGAAGTGTCTTCATCAATTTACAAAAATGTTTAAACTTGTGTATTTACATATTATAAATGTATTTTGTTTAGTTATTTAATTCCCTAAAATATTTTGCGTATTTTTCTTATTAAGACCAAACAAGTTAGAGATGTTCCAATACCATTTTTGCCCTCTTGATACCGATACTTGTGTTGTGGGTATCGGCCGATGCCAAGTACTGATCTAACACCAGTATGTTATAAAAAAAATATCCTACTATGCCTACATGACTGTGACGTGATTACCATTGTGGTAAGGAATGGCGACACAACAATCTGTGGCTTTTTGTCGCAAACCGAGTAATAAAGGAAAGCAGAAGAAGGCTGCAGGTGGCAAGAAGAAATACCCCTTGAGAAGCACAGGACAGTTTTGCAAGCTATACAACAGAATGAAGCTGAGGACGAGAGCAATCCAGCTGCAAAGAAAAGACGTATGAGAGTAAGCTAATGGTAGCTACCGCTAGCATGCTAGGTCGTCACGCTCATGACTCATCAATGATGACATTGCCCGACCAATCAGTAGCCGGCAGTCGGTGACGTCATCTTTTAGTATCGACTCAGCTCGCTTGGAACCAGAGCGGAGTAGGTACTAAAACTAACTTGTTTCAGGAGGTACCAGGCTAGTGGAAACACGCTGCAAATCGAGTAGGGCCGAGGCGTGCTAGTGGGAAAATGCCATAAGCTGTAAAATAATCACAGCAGTGTACCTGTGCCATTTATAGACCAATGTCAAAAAAGGAAATGATGTCCTGCTGACAGCAGCAACACACTAACAAAAGACCACCTAACATAATCGTCTGCCTTGCACGTCATGTCGGTTTATCTGAACATGTAGATACTGGACACAGGCTCTGCGTGTTCACTGATCAGGTCATTGACTTCCAAGGGTGATTAAAGACAGACTTTCATTGATTATTATCAAAAGCCAGTGATTTTGGTTTCCATTAAACAAAACAATGACCTGACATGCCAGAAGCACTTTCACCTATTCACCTGGGATTCAATTCATTGATCCATCTAGACAACATTTTATAAATGATATATGAATAGGACAAACCTTTTGAAAATAATCAGATGATTGGACAAACTCAGTTTCAGCACAACGCAATCTGCAACATCGTCTTTGTTATTGTGTTAAGAGCCCCTGTGTCTGTAGGTAAATGCTCCACCTGTAAAGTTAGAACATAAAAAAACAACTGAATGTAAAAGATATGATGGACACAACGGCTTAAATGGCTTCACTGACTTTCTCTGAGTGGTGAAAAATTAGACTACAGGGGTTTAATGACTTCAGAGGTGCTGAAGTCAAAGATGATGTACGTGGTTCAATAGCCTGCTATAACAGAGAAAAGAGGGATTATTTTGGACCACAAGGCTAAGACGATATGCGGCGAACGGAGAGGAAAGGCAAGACAGGAGTCAAGGGAGAGATTAGTTGAGGAGAGGAAAGACAGCACATCACATGTGAGGAGAAAGGAAAGCAGACAGTTACGTGAGGGGATAAGGAAGCAAGAGAGCAGGGGGGAGGGGGGGGGGGGGGGGTTGGCCCAGGGGAGGTATCAATGTGGCTATCGATCTGTCCATCCTGCGCACGTCTACCGTCCTGTCACTGCCTTCCCTCATCTATTCATCAACACGGTCAAGCTGCTCTGCATTTGCAAGCGTGAGATCGAGCATCTGACCATCAACGGTCCTACGGAGAGATGGAGTCAGTGCAACTACACATATTGGTGCATGAACATCAAACAAAATAATAAAGACCTACAGTGTTTGAAAGAGTTTGAAAAAGAGTGATGTCCAAATATCTCTAAAGGCCGTCCACATACATCAGCCGTGGACATTGGAAGTACAGCTGTTGTGAAAAGGCCTAGGATGGAAGAGTGAAGAGAATGAAAGCGGAATAACTGGAGCCAGCTCCACCTCCCAGGTATTGAGTAATTCTGTGGGAAACACTGATATGCATACGCAGCAGGGGCACCAGACCAGCCCTTCAAAACTGGCATCATTTACTTTCAAATGAGGCCAAATTTATATGTATGCTCCATATTTTATAAAAGAAATTATGAGGGCAGAAAGATGTTTTTGCAGAGTTGCATTCCTCTGATGAGTGATTAGCCTGATTAAAACAGCACTGGTGTGGATTTCTGCTCCTTATCTACACTGCTCTATGACTTTGAAGTAACTGTCTTATCTTAACTTAATTCAGATGTTCTAAATCTTTAAGTTTTATCACAAATTTACATGTGAAAAGCAAAGTTGTGGTGTGACAATCATATGCTTTTGTGCTGATTTAGATCACAACTGTACTGATATAGAAAGTTTACACTCATGTCACAATGTGTGCCGGACTAGCAGTTCCACTTGCTGATGGACAAAAAAGAAAAGATGAAAAAAAGCAAGGAAACACTTTGATTACCTGAAAAGTCGGGTTTTTCTTTTGCAGCATTCTATGGGTGTAATTATTTCTTGCATTATGGGATCACTGTAGATTGTAGGGATGGGTATTGGCAAGAGCATCACGATATGACACGTATAAAGATACTTTGGTCACGATACAATAATTTCACAATATATCACGGTATCGCAACATTGCGATATATTGTGATATTATACAGTAAACTAGGGAAAACCTAGACAGTGAATTTTTAACTTTTCCATTTTATTGTAATTGAAATATGTCAACTGCAGTGTTACATAAATACACTTAACTTGAAAACACAGAGTGCATCAAGTCACCTGAATTAATGTTGCAAAGAAACTATTCTTGTATTCCCTTTGACAAAGTACTGAAAGCATACAAACCTGCGGAGCAGCCCAAACTGTAATTGAACACATGAGGAACAAACTATGTTACTGACAGTGAAACAGTAAGTAAAAAAAATCACATATTTCTGTTGTCACTGTCTGAACTGAATAAACTGCATGAAACAAAACCTGTACATACATATGTATAAGTTGTATTTTATTTCCAACTCTGATAAAATATGAGTTTTTATTTTTTACAAAAATATCGATACTAAGATTTGAAATATCGATATTGTATCGGGAGTCAAAATATCACGATATATTGCGATACCGATATTTTTTCACACCCCTAGTAGATTGTAGGGGTGTAATGGTACATGTAACATTGAGGACAGCACAGTACCGAACCGCTCGAAAAGGACGTTCGGTTCGGTACAACGAGTACAGTAAGTTTACGTTAGCCGCTGCACATGGCTCTTTAATATTCACGGGGATACTCATCTTCGATTGGCGTGGTTAGGGAAGGCTTTTTAATATTCATGAGGAAAGTGGTCTGTGATTCGTGCTCTTGTGATCATGTGCATATCATGTGGATGTGACGTCTCACGGTGAGCCAATCAGAAGACAAATATCAAAGAGCTTCCATAACCACAGGAGCTCGTGCATCATGGTTACTACTAGCGACCAACCGGAGCTTGGAGACCCTCCCCCATCGCTGAAATCTCCTGTTTGGGAACACTTTGGCTTCCTGGTGAAATATTGCAACGGAGAAAGACAGGTGGATAAAACGAAGGCGGTGTGCCGATACTGTTCAACTGAGGTCGGGTATTTTTCCGATAGCACGTCAAACACACCAGCTCACCTGAAACGGCACCACTCAAGTGTAAAGATTTCCACGGTAAGGAAAAAAAACACTGTAGTGCAAATTCAACTGCCGTCTGCATTCAAGCAGCCTCTCCCAGACAGTTTAGATCAGGCCAAAGCGATAACAGCATCCATTGGTGTTTTTATAGCATTGGGTCTAAGACCATATTCAGTTGTTTAAAATGCTGGTTTTAAACACATGCTAAAGGTGATTAACCCCAGGTATAAAGTATCCAGTCATCCACATTTAAGCCAGGAATTTAAAAAGAAACTCATTGTTTTAAATTTCATACATTTGTTGTGTATTTTGTCTTTGTTGTCTATTTTGTCTTGTTTTGTTTTTATTGTGTATAAATGTATTGTACAACACCAACCTGCAAATGGGACTCGAGATGGAAATTAGCCACACGGCTATAATCTCACATGCTTACATTTATATGTTCATTAACATGTATCATCTCATCTTTTTAGAAATAAACAAATCTACAAATTTATTTTATTTAACTTATTAGTATTACCAAGCAGCACATTGAATTTATTTTGGTTTTAAGTTTGTATAATGACAAATTTTTGGTTTAATAAACGTGCTAAACAAAGAAATGGTTTTGCGTTGTTCCCATACTGTACTGAAAATGTACCAAACAGTGACCCCAAAACTGAGGTACGAACCGAACTGTCATTTTTATGTACCGTTACACCCCTAGTAGATTGTAGTCTCAAGAATATATAGAAGTTCTTTTTAATGTGACATTTATAAAGGCCAAGTAGAGTCATATTAGTCTGACTTATTTCATTAATTTGAAATAAAAATGTAGATCTACCTAGTTTTTTTAACAGCCAAAATTTAGAGTTTTGTGTATATGTTCTTCAGCAGTTCATCATTTATTTGCTGAAATGTACTACTCTAAACAGCCAAAGGAAAAAGAAAGAAGTAGAGTTCAGAATAATTTCATCATATTAACCTGAATGCGTGTTTGCTCAGTGTCTTGACACTTTAAAGTCTGCTCTACATGCTTAATACTACAACTTCATCCTCGTTATTTACCTGCTGTTACAGCTCAAAACATTTCCACAACATTGGATCTATACTGCCCACAGTGAACAAAGTCAAAGTAGTTTTTAAAAAGACTGAACTTTTCAATAGGAGATAAATCCTGACTGCTCACGTCACACTTATTGTGTTACCAGTCTCTTCTTTTTGCCACTCAGCAGCTGGCATTAAAGCATTTCGTGTTAATATAAATAGTTTGAAATAGGAAAGAGGTCAGCAAGAGGAGATTTGTCAAACCTTGTTATGGTTACAACAGTGGATGTTGCTTTCTAAGGGATCATTTCCTGTAAAGGCCAAGGCTTTACACAGGGTCAATTAATCCTTTGACTGCCAACACAATTAGTTCTTATGGTGGAAATGGACTGTCGCTAATCCCAAGCAAGAAAACACTTGGCCAAGTAGACTTTCATGTTATAGCAGATTCTATATCATAAGGATGATCAATCCATCATCTTCTTCAGTATCTGGTTGTGGTGACAGCTGGAAAACAAGCCAAAACATCCAGATATCCCTCTCAGAAACATATCCTTACTCCCTTTGAGGATGTTCTTAGGTGAGCCAAGCTAAGAGTAAATAAAATGAGGCATGACTTCTCAGATACTTCTGCTCTTGTCAATAATATGCTGTTTGCTAATTGTCAATATCTCTGGAACAAAACTCATCTCAACTCATCAAGATGCGCTGACAAGCATCTATGTTGAGGAGGTTTTGAAGAATATAAAGTAAAATGGAAAGCAAAGCAAAAAATCGAGGAGATCCAAACTGAGTTAGGCAAATCCCACAAATGGAATAGCACCTTATGGCTGAGCCAAGTGACCCTGCTCACTTTATCTGCTTGTATCTATAGTTGTTTTTTTTTCTTTCCCACAAAGCTCATAACTATAGGCATGGTCTGGAGATTCACAGGCAAAATAAAAAAATCAGTGTCTCTTTACTGAGCTCCCTCTTCACCATGACAGTCCAGTACAACATTACTGCTGACGCAATCCACCTGTCAATCTTACCATCCACTCTACACTCGCACACGAATAAGACGAAAGATGCTTCATCTCCTTCACTGAAGGCAGAGACCCAACACACAACAAGTAATCCATCATTTTCTGTCAAAACACCGTGGCCTCAGGCTTTCCACCGCTCTAACCAGCAGTGGAGAGATCAGAAATGTTGCTCTTCTGTAAAACTTCAGCTACTGTGGTAGCATGTTACTAAATGAACTAAGTATTTTGAGTTTTTAGTTTCGATGACTAAAGTTTAATGAGTTCACCGATCATTCCAGTACATACTGCATATAATAACATCCAACCAAAATGAAATATCACCACTGATAAGACAATTTCCCCTGATGAATATATTAGGAATTTAAGATACAAGTGATAATGATTTCAGACTTTCTGCAGTCAGCTGTCTAGGCTCAGCATGGGCATATAAGCAGGATCCAAACTGGAAACTTTACATGGGACTTATAGGAATGATGGGAATTAATGGGAATTAACAGAATTTTGTATGTAATTTAATTAACTATATCATATCCAAACATGTATAAAAACATTTTGATTTGTCATCCATGTAAAATAATACAATTAAAACACTACATTTCAACAGATTTATCTCCAAGTGAAGCTTTGTCATGTTTTAAATATTTTACTGAACAATCAAGTTCAGCTTCACCTCACTAGCCCACAGGCTCAGACACGTGGCTTTAATAGTCCAAGGTTCTAGAATCATCTGTGCATGTGATGGATGTGTTAAACATACATGCACAATGCGTGTAGGGGGCGTGGCCTAAATACAGCAGCAGTATGCAGTGTGCTATATGCATGTGGTTGAGGAACAGCAAAGATATCAATTATCTCTCTGTGCCCTCCGCCCGGCTCAGCACCATGGGTAGCAGAGCTTTCAGCCGCTCTGCTCCCAAACTCTGGAACTCTCTCCCCCCGGACCTCAGAAACACTGACTCCCTTCCCCACTTCAAATCAAAACTCAAAACCCATCTGTTCCAAACTGCATATTCTCTTTAATTTTCCACTCTCATTTAACTGTGTCACTCTTGGACGTTGTTTTATTTATTTTAATTGAGATTTTAATGCACTGTGTTTTTTATTATGTACTGTAAATGTTTTGTAAAGTGTCCTTGGGTGCTTAGAAAGGCGCTTTTAAATGAAATGTATTATTATTATACTTAAAACCTTTAGTCAAGATGATGCAAAAACATATTTTTTCAAATATATTTAATATCCCTGTTAGGACCTTTAGTTTTGCAAATATTAGGTTTATTCTCATTTATCCCCATTCATTCTTGTTAATTCCCATGGAGAGTTTCCAACTTTGAAAATTCCATTTCCGATTCCTATTCCTTGCACAACAGCTGGTTTGACCTGATTCAATGTCTGTAACCAGGCAGATCCTTCTTGCAAGGCTTCAATCTACAGTGATTGTGTTCGGCCTAAAGTAGGATGGCCCAATCAGCATCCTTTAGAGTAGGGCTAAAAGATATATCGTTATCGTATATATCAAGACAAACTTCAAGATACTAATACCGGAAAAGCAACAATATAAACTATATAGATTTCCCCCTTCATGCAGTACAGCTCTTGGAGTCACAACAGATTTCATTTTTACAATTGCCTTGAATGCACCGCTTGCTTTCACAGAACCTGTAGTCATATCATATCATATCAATATTGAGATATCTGGCATGAATATCGAGATATGAAAATTTGTGCATACGGTGACGGTGTCACCTCCCTAAAATAAAGAGGGATGTAAAAAAAAAAAAAAAAAAAAGACAAAACAAAAATAAACTAATGAAAAGAATTATGTGGGCTTCCCTGTGCTTTTAAAATGTAATGGGTGTAGATGAAGAATATTAGAAGGTGATCCAAAAGTTTGTTTAAGGCAGGATATTGCGTCATGGAAAGGGGGAAACAGCTGATTGCAGAGGAAAAATGTGGAACTCATGCCACAGTCTATTAACAGGCTAATAAACTGTATTGAAAGAAAATCGAAAAGATAAAGAAAACTGCAACTGAGGATACGCTGTGGTATAGAGAGCTGCCTTCCCGACTTTTCCTGCCTCGCTGGATCCCGGTGAGATTGTTTCTTTTTTCTTTACATTTTTTTCTTTACGTTTTAGGTATAGTGGTTTTTGTTGATCAATCTTTTATCTTTTTTTGGAATATCTTTTGGGGTTTCCAGTTGGATTTATTGGACTATTTAGCGGAAGATTTCAGTTACCGGAAAATATCGGATGCGCCGCCAGGTTTTGTTTTGTTTAAAAAGACTCTTTATTATGGACAGTTTTTAATGATATTGTGTTTTTTCTTTAGAGGGAATATTTTAGTTTATCTAGACATTACAAAGATGCAGTTTTGAGTGACATTTTGTGTTTTACCGTTTATCTTTGCACAGCAGTTTGCATCCTAAACTAAAAGCATAATTGATTCATTTGAGTTTTGTTCAGGATATTTCAGTGTTTAATAAGAGCATTTTTCTTGATTTTCTTTCTGCGTGTTTATCCAACATTTAACTTTAGCCCAAAGAGTTTCCCGCCTTAAGTTTTGAACGTGGTGGACAGCATTACATCCTTATGACCTCCCTTTGGAGATCTTCTTGGCATGTTGAACAAGGTAGAAGCAGAAAGTGCTGAAGGATTTATGTCTCCTGTCTGGCCTAGTTATGCCCCAGAATGAACAGGAAAATGTTGCAGGGCAGCGGACTGTCCGGGTTGACCTATATTTGGCCCCCTGCATCGACCTTGCTCCAAAAAAGCAGAAGGAAATGGTTGAATGGGTGGGTGGATGAATGGAGGGATGGATTCCAAAATGGCTTTTTACAAGATTTAGGCTGCGGTCGAAAAGTCATTTGTGCTTAGGAAAGTTCCTAACGGAGTGAAATGAACCGGAAGTAGTTTGTGATTAAAGCTGTTCGAATAGTTTAAATGCATAGGAAAGGAGGCTCAATGCTTCCTTTATTATCTCCTTTAGCATAGGATACACCGGACCATCCTTTCCAAAAGGAGAGGAGAATATTCTGTCCCACAATTCTCCTCGGCAACAGCTTTTATAAACAGCGCGTTATCCAACTGCTTCTGAATTCAACCAAATAATGACAAACAAACCACACAGACCATGTGAGTTCCCACAGTTGTTTATCTTTTCTAAAGTTTACCAAAACCTGCCTTAACTTTACAGCAGTCTGATTATTTGAAGAGAGCAGGATATGAGACATTTGATGTTGTTTATGTTTTAAACTTGGTTCAATATTAATAATGTGCACACCATTAGATTGTGGTCTTAACAGTTTCTGTCTTTCTTCCATTCAGTTCATTTATGTTCACGCACTGATTGGTGTTCATGTTGATAATGAGAGGACAGATTTATTTAAATCCTCACTTCAACATCTGTTATGCAGATGTAATTTTTACCGGGTTATTATGTTCAATGTTGTCTGAAAGGAACAACATTGTCATGATACGTGAGCTCTTCTATGATGTGTCTTTTGTAGTCCACCTTCGGAAAATTGTAGTTTCAATGCAGCAGTAACATCCACCGTCACATGATGACGTAGCGTAGTGGAAGTGTAGGTCGGATTCTCTCTGCACGGCAGTTTTCCTTTCCTAAGTCCTTCTGAATTCTCCTTTCTCCTTTCCTTAACCTCATGACGTTTTCCATCAGGGTTAAGGAAAAGTAGATAGGAAAGGGCTTAGGAGGCGACTATTCGACCGCAGCCTTAGTTAATAAACCGTCAGTTCCAAAATGTTGAAAGTAAGCTTTGAGGATGCCCGGTACCTGGTAGATAATGGGAGAAAGTTAGTGAAGATATGAAGGAGATGTGAAGGTTAATTAAGTACTTTTTGGTAAAAAAAAATAAAAAAATAAAAAACACAACCAGAAAAGCACTTGGAGAGCGCAGACCTCCACCAGCCAAAGCCCTCACCCATATTGTGATTTTCACCATAAATATTAGTCTTACTTTTATTTCATCTAAATATTTAGATTCCTTGACCATGAAAACATACCATTAGCAATTGGATTCATAATGATATCAATTTTAGTTCATTAGTTATACATGAAAATCCCATTTTTCTTCATGGTGTATCCAGATGCTGATCCAGATCACTCCCAAAATCTAATCATTTGTTCCTCATCCCAATCCGGACATTTCCTGAAAATTTCATTGAAATCCGTTCTTAACTTTCTGAGTTATGTTGCTAACAGAGAAGCAAACAAACAAAACAAACAAAAAAAATGGCTGAATCGTTTATGTTAATGTAAATAATGGATCTGAACTTGTATTTGTAGATACTAGTACTTTAAAAAATTGGTTTGGGATCTGGAGGCCAAAAGCTGATGAAGGCATCCTTAATATTAATCATTTTAGGAAGACAAAGTTATCTGTAATGCCAGAGAAAACAAATAAAAACACACCAGAGCAGAGCCTTTGTCTTATATAAAGGTTTCCATTTCAGTTTTATTGTACTCTACATCAGCACTCAGAACTGTTCCTTGTCCAAATTAATTACTCCGCCATACCAAACTGTTGTATAAGCCACTTCAATCTTGCTGGTTCATCCATTTCGCTCTGCTTATCTATTTCCATTTCTCATTGATTCCGAATCTCCCCTTTCTCCTCTCTCTTCAATCTCAAATAGCAGCTCAAACAGGAGATTACACTGTTACCAAACAAAGATGCATTGTAAGCCTCCCTGTCACTCAAAGGCACACACAAAGACTGAGACAAGAGAGGGACGAGGGGAAGGAAAGAAGAGGAAAAATAATGAGGCCTTGTACTAAAAGCTGACGGTTTGATTCCTGTCCACTTCATCAACTGATGTCTGCACAGCCCCCAATCCATTAGCTAAGAGTCGTTAAGCTTACTCTGCAAGATCAAGTCAGCATAAACATAAATACTCTGATATCAAAGACCGAACTATCTAGATCTAGACAGTGTTATGTCAGAGAGGGTAAGTGCTTCAATCAAGAAAACAATCGGTGAATTATTAAGATAAACACACAATTTGGCTCTTATTATTTTTAAGATCTGTACAGAGCATTTTTCATTAAGACTGAGGGCGTTTTCACACCAACCACATTTAGTGTGCACCAAAAAAGTTTTGGCCCAGGGTTTGGTACGTTAGTATCAATGTGAATGCAACCACCGCACTTTGGTGTGCACCAAATCGGCTGGTCCGAGACCTCCATGAAGCGGTGGTCTCGATCCGCTCCATCTCCCTACATTTGGTGCGGTTTCACTGGTGTGAAGCAAAGTGGTCCGAACCGATCTACTTCTGATGCATTACTTCCTGTTAATCCCGCGGTTGAATCTTTTGCTTACTCAATTTTTCGATTTGTTTATTCTGGTTGAGGAATATGATGATTTACGAGGGTCCAGAAGGTCGCTGATGCCGTCTCAAACACGATAAAAAAACACATTTGAAGGAAAATGTAGAAGAGAGCAAAATGTAAACATTGGTTGTCTGGTGTAGGAAATGGTTACCATGGTTTGGTAACCAGTTACGTGCATATCGCCCCCTGCTGTTTCAAACTGAGTAAATACACAAGTGGGTCCGGGCACGGTTCGATATTGCCAGTGTGAATGCAAGCCAGCGGGGGAGGGGGAGGGGGGCAAACCCATGGCAAACCGTGGCGAATATGAAAACGCCCCAAGACAGTAAAAGTCCTCCTCTTTAGGCCTCCTGAGTGGGGCTGAACAATTAATTGCAAATTAGCTTAAATCACAATATGGCTTGTTGCAATTTTCAAATCGCAGAAGATTCAATATTTTTAGCCAAAATGTGTTGAACATTTTGGCATTGTGATGTAGTTTTTTGCAATTTCATGCCTATTTTTTACCTCTATTCATACACTTTTGGACCATGTTTACCTTTCTTCAACCCTATTTTTACAACTTTAAGCCTATTTTGCCCCCATTCATCTCTTTTTGGCCATGATCAGAACCACTGTTGGAATTTTTACATGGTTTTTGACATTTAATTTCAAATTTAATTCCAAATTTTGCTGCCATAATCAATTTTCCTGAGCCACTTTTGGATTTTTTTTGCCAATTTTCCGCATTTTTTTTGCAATTTCATACCTATTTTGCACCTATTTATTAACCTTTTTCCATTTTCATACCATTTTTACCCAGTTTTTACAATTTCATACCTATTTTGCTTCTGTTCTTCCCTTCTCAACTTTTTCTCAAATCTTTTATCCTTAGGTTAATTTAATGTCATATTGGTTTTACTATAAAAAGATCTACTACTTATGTTTGTTTAAGAATACATAAGATAAGGAACATTAAAACAATTGCAGAGTAAATTGCAATATTGGGGGAAAAAAATCGCAGTTACATTATTTTCTCAAATTGTTCAGCCCTACTCCTGAGGCACTGCTGCCCATAAAACAGAGACTCGGTGATGTCTTGCAGCATGTTGTGAAAAGGTTCAAGCCTGGGAAAGAGGGTTAGCTGGTTGAGGTCTGACTAGGCACTGAAAACCTGCTGACTGCACTGCTAAGCTAGCTGCTGACTCCAGACCTCTATTTGTGTGCTGTGTCCCACCTGCTCACCGGTGGAGCTCAAACATGCAAAGACACACAAATGCTCAGACACAGCATGTTCACACACAGACAGTCATACACTTAAACTATTTAGGAACTCTGTGCAGTAGCTTACGGTGCCACATGCAGCCTTCAGCTTTGTCACAGAGCCTCATTTTCATTCTTTGCTTGTAAATAAGCAGTAAGATTTTAGGGGTTCTCCGTTAAACTTGGTAGGAATTTCCACAAGGGCTGTCACTTTATATTTGATACATGAAGATTCTTCAAACTTGGGGGTAGAACGAACAGTTGGATAAAAATTTAGTCTGTCCAAAGGTGCATGTATGACAGAGTGATACTCGCAGATACCGTAATTTCTCTATTATAACACGCAGTCTTTGATTTTAAATAAGCTCTAGTTTTTTTGGACGTGTATAATACACAAGTATAAGCAAAATGCTGTAAATATTTCATTTCGCCAACACACGATTGCAACACATCCAGGGATGTAACAGTATGAAAATTTCATATCAGGGTTATTGTGACCAAAATTAGCACAGTTATCATTATTATTGTGTAATTGCTGCAGTGTGCTCAAAATGTTCAAAAAGTACTTTAACACAGTCTTGAAATCATTTAACCCCTTTATTATTATCATTTTATCAGTTCTTTTGTCATTTTGTCCATAATTGTGTCAGGAAATGTCTTATAAGTAAATTTGTTTAAACTTTTTTCGTGAGAAATAGAAGCAAACAGTTCTGGCAAGTATTTGTAATTATTATGTCATAAATGTTTAAACAGTGTGTAATCACAAGAAAAGAAAAAAAACCAAATCTGTGCTTTTAACAGGCTTCTCCTCGGAAACAACTGTTAATAAACATGTTTGAAGTTTTTAGATGGCCAAACATAGATTTAACCGATTTTACAAACACTCACACATTTTAGTTTGCCTGCAGCATTAGTGTCCATGCTACAGCTCGTTATATTGGACCATGTCCAGACCTTTTTATTTATTTATTTTTTGTTTTACTAACAATAGTCCTTGAAGCAGTTAGCCCCTTCATGACTCTCCTCTGGTCTCCCCTTTCCATGGCAGATCTCCTCAACATCTCCTTCTTTAATATTTCAAAATTAAGATTTATATAATCCATAAAACACAAACTATGATGGAAAAAGACGATCTATTACGACGAAATACGGTAAATAAATGGCGAGAGAACGGCAAGACCACACTCCAGAATGATACTAATGCTGTTATTTACAATCTCTATACATTATTCTCACAGAAAATCCTGATAGTATGGCTCTCTGAATCCTCTCTCTCTCTGCTCGTTTACTCGAGGAGTTATAGTAGTTTTAATCACGAACATTTTTGTCTTTCACCGCAGTTTGGTGTTTTAGACAGGGTGACTGTTGTCAATCAGTTTCCCCTCAACATCCTTGTAAAATCCAAACTTCGACCAGACTTAAGATTTCAGCTGTTTCGAGTGGGAAAACCTGTCAGAGTCTGAGCGAGGCTCCAACTGCTAAACTTTCAGACTAAACATTGCAAACTGAGCATGCACGCCTCCGTTTGTGAGACACGGCTGCTTCATCGAGGGGCAGACACACATAGTTCCAGCTTTTCCCGGCAAAGAGCATCATCACCGTGAGTTATTGACAGTGTGGTGATCAAACTTGGTAACTCAGTAATTTCAATAGGGCGCGGTAATGATACCATGGGAAATTTTACAGCGGTTTACCATTTTACCAGTAACCGTTACATCCCTAAACACAACTGATACAAAAAGCAGAAATTCTTATTTAACTGACTGTTGAACTGTTCTAATCTAATTTTTTAATTAGATCAAATTTGTGTAGTCATCGTTTCATTCTCAAATGTTACCATTCACTGGCAAACATAGAGCGCTACGATCTTGTGAGCAAGAGGACACAAAATTGCGGCGCTGTGATTGGTCAAAAACATCGGCATGGAGATAGCTGCTTTCTGATTGGTCTGTAAGGGGAATCCCGACCCGTTCCTATTTACTTTTTATTGATCTAATTCAGTTGTAGAATATGCTTATGTTTAAGTTAAACACTGTGGTTATTTTTCAATTCAAAAATATGTTTTTATCAGATTTAATTGAGGTAATTTTCTAGTTTGTTTTAATTTATTTTATTTTATAGATGGACATTCTTATGTTTAAGAATAGTTCTCAAACATTCTTAAACATTTAATGTAGAGATCTTACCTCTTCTCTAACTACAGTTTATTTGGACTTTTGATTATAGTTTTCTCTATTACGACAAAAAAGCTATGGCAACCCATCCCGACTAATCAATAAAGCAAAGGCAGCACATAAACTGTACAATAAAACATAATTAGTGGTGGAGATTAAAGCTTTTAAAAAGCCTTAATCTGTCCAAGGATCATCTTACCTTTCAAACATTTCCCAAAGGACACAGATTAGGAGGCAGACCGACCCTGAAATGACTGATGTTTAAAGCAGCACTACGGAAGATCTCCGCTTGACCAAAGAGAGAACTCAACTACCCATGAGCTCTAGCACGCGCATACTGTCATAAGGATACAGATCTGCCGGTCGCGTGCATTTGTTTTGTAGGCGAATCACAGAAGCCAGGACTTCGCTCAAAAGTATTCTTCTGTCTTCAGCGGCTGTTTGCAGGATGGATAGCGACGAGGTAATGTATTTGTTTTTGACTAAATGAAGATGTTAAAAATCGCTAAGTTCAACTTGGTTTTATTACCGTGAAGTCGCCCCCGCCCTCGTCCTGTTGAAGCGATAAAGTGAATAAAAGTAAACATAACAATGAGCTGGTGATATCACACACTTGAAATAGGTCTAAACAAAACTACATACTGGTACGTTCTGAATTTGTTGTGCTGTACTTTTTTCCTGTCAAGTTTTTTTGAGGAACTTCGTCATAAATTAGTCGCTAACATACCTGATTAGGGATGGGAATTGATAAGATTTTATCAATACTGATGCTGTTAACGATGCTGCTAATCGATCCAATTCTTTAACGATTCCCTTATCGATTCCTGCAGATTTTGCGAGTGGGCAAATGTTGGTCTGATTTTCAGTGGCAACAATGTCAAACACATCACACCATAGAAACAGTATCTGCTTCTGCAAGTTGCTGGTGTTTCCACTCACTTAAGGTTGTGTAGTGCAATGAAAATAAAGATACAATTCTGATGCTTCTGAACCCTGTCAATTGAATGGAATTGATAAGGGAATTGTTAAGCAAAAAGATTAATGATATCAATTCTTTGATGGAGCTGTTAACGATTCTCAGCTGGAACTGGTTTTCGATTCCCATCCCTATACCTGATAGTAGTCGGACATCCGTCCTCGTCTTTTATTTCACCCAGCAAGTGAACGCCGAACAGATGATTATTCCTGTCCGAGCATTCAGCTTGTTTTTCTCTCGCTTTCTTTGTTTTGTATCCACTGACAAAACTTTTCTCTTCCTAATGTTGTTGCCTCCGCCATGGTTACAGCTCCGCAATTGGCTTTTGCCGAGACTTCTGTGTTGTAAACGAATCGGGAATCGGGGGAAGTGACGTATGCCGTAAAGCAGTCCAAACGTGTAGTTTTTTAGTGTGGCAGGGTTCCCACCATCCACCTCGAAGTTACATATCGCCAGTTAAAGGGATAGAGACCACTCCAGACCACGACAGAGGTTTCATTGAACTCATTGTAAAGTGGTGGACCATCACAATGAATATCGAAGGATTATATTATGTTTGAAAAGCTACATAGTGTTGGTTTAAATTTAAAAAATTTATTGAACCGATTGGTTAAAACAAATGGGTCAGTTTTTCTCAAACCTACTATTGCTGACAACTGTTCTCTGTTTGAGTAATCTCACCTGATCAAGCCTTTTCTTAGAGTCCATACCACAAAATAACTAATAAAAGTCTGTTTGATTCCTGCTGATATCGTATCGGACTAATATCGGTTTCGGCCATTCACTGCAATATCGGTATCATATCAGAGATGAAAAAGTTGTATCAGGACACCCCTATAAAACTGTTTGACTTTTATCCTGCTTCTTTTTGACAGGAGCTTGTAACTACTTCAGTTCTGTTGGTTCCTTCTTGTCTGAGTCCTGGTAATTATTTAATATTTAATTGTGATAATTGACGTGGGTGGAAACCACAAATATACCAACGTGTGTGAGTGTTGGAGTGCAGAAAGGAAGAGGATGTGAGCATCTGACATGGCGTAATTATGCACCGTCTAACCAGAAGACTGTTAGCATGAGTGGGTGTGCTGTTTTCTTACCTTGGCAGGTGAAGCATTGGACATGGAAGTGAGTGTTTTTGACGCGCACAACCTCCCCACGACACACCTCCCCACAGCGCTCACAAACAATGGGCGAATTTCCTCGGCTGGAGAGAGGAGAGCTGCTGTTGTTGTTTCCTCCGTACAGACCTGAATGGTACTGAACTGAGGAGAAAAGAAGAGATCAAACACATGTCGCTGTCATTTCAAGGCCTTTCTTTCTTTTGCTCCTTTTAACTAAACTCAAACATCTGATCAAAGTGTGACAAACAGCAGGAGCTACTGTCAGGGGGAGATATCTGCAGGTATCTGATGCATGTGTTTGTCAGGAAAGTGTCTTCTTGTAGGAAATGGTGACAGGTATGCATGAGTTTTTATGAATAATGCATCATATAACAGTTGCCCAGGTAGTTTCAGCGAATGAAGCAAACATTTTCAAAGCATGTTGACCGAATGTAAATCTTAAACATTTAACATAGTGATCCTACCTCCTCTCTAAGTGGAGCTTTAAGCAGAATTTCAGGAGCAGGACCACACCTCAACCACGCCTCTTCCTGTGTTCCTTTAAATTCTAACCAACCATTTCCCTCTTTTGTTTCCCACACTTGACACACCCCTCCTTCCCTCCTCTTTCTTAAAACATTCTTCCTTCCTTCTTACCTCAGGGCCTTACATAGGGGGATTTGTCGTGCCCGGGAGCTACAGCAGATTCCCCATGAAGTTCCCCAAACCATTAGCTGCTTCACGTACCTGCTATGTTGCTTGTTATCCACTGTAAACAATAAAAAAAATGTCAAATTCATCCTGTTGATGGTGTGGTCCTTACTCGTGAAGTACAGTTTATTTGAACTTTTGATTATAGCCTTCTCTATTATGACAACATTTTGTCTGATATTCACCCGTGTCCTGCATCAAATGACTGCAAGCAACCCATGCAAACATTTTGTATACAATTTCCCAATGTGAGTGCCAGTTTGAATCATCCCTTTGTCATCATGGATAGGTATTTAAATAAATTCCAGTTGAGAATCGTTAACAGCTCCATCGAAGTATCATTATCATGAGTCCTTTTTGCTAATCAATTCCCTTATCAATTCCTTCCACTGACAGGATCCAGAAGCATCAGAATTGTGGCTTAATTTTTTGCAAAAGGCGCCTTCTGCACAACCTTACGTGAGTGGAAACACCAGCAACTTGCAGAAGCTGCTGCGACATGTGTTTGACATTGTTGACACAGGCCAACATTTGCCCACACAGAAAATCTGCAGGAATCAATAAGGGAATTGTTAAAGCATTGGATCGATTAGCAGGATTGTTAGTAGCACCTGTATCAATAAAATCTTATCAACTCTTATCCCTATTCCTCATTATCGAAGTGTGTTTTCAGGCACTTCAAAGTTGAAAAAGTAACTGCTATGGCAACCAATCCTGACTAATCAATAAAGCAGAGGCACACTCATAAAACATACCATAAAACAACTTTTTAAAAGCCACAGTTCATAGCTTCACTCATATCTTCCCACTACTGCCATGCAATTGATTTATTTAGTTCCTTCTCCCATTGCATTTTGATATAATTGGGGGTATTTCCTCTACTGTTTGTGATCCCTTGGTAAAGTTCGGAAACAATTGATTCAGTAGTTCCTTTTTATGCTTCAATAATGAACTGTATTATGTCATTAAGTTCTTTAATTGCTTCATTATCTTTGATTATTTTGAAGAGATAAGTTCTTAATTGCAAAAACCTAAAAAAATCTTTGTTTCCCAAGTCATATTTTTTTCTTAGTGTTTGAAAGCTTTGCATTTTTTTCCCCATTATTTTACAGTATGCAGTGATACCTCTATTTGTCCAACATTTAAACCCAGAATCCATATTATGTGGTTTATATTCTGTATCATAGGCCACCCATCGCAGCCGTTTAATTTGCATCCACAGGTCTAATTGTTTAAAGGGGACATATCATGCTTGTTTCTCCTTTTCACTATGCCAGACTAGGATGCCTGTAAAGCATTTCTGCCCTCAGTACAAGTCATTTAGTTCCTTCATTGCCCCACAATAGCGTTCTCAAAATCCTCATTTTAGGCCATTAACAAGGTCTCGTTGAAATGCTCGGATCTGAGGATGACCTAAAGTTACCTCGCAACGTCACAGCCCTTTGTGCTCTGATTGGTCAGTTCTATCGGGGGTAGAGCCAGCCTGTCCTTCTTCTTCTACTGTATTTTCCGGCAGGCTCAAAGCAGCGAGCGCGTATTGAGTCCCCCTACAGGCCAGAGCAGGTAATGAGTGACTGTGAGCTAGGGATCTATAAACCCCTGTTGGACGGATGTGTTCCTTGGTTACGGTTTTGTGACTGACGGACATCACAGAGGAGGAAGTGTTTTATCAGATTACTCCAATAAAAAGAAGGGTACCTCGTGATGTCACAACGTTTGAAATCTCGCTGACATCTCGCAATGACCTATTTTCAGAGGCATCAAATCTCGTTCTAGGATATCAGAAAAAATACAATATCTCATTTTTTGAAAATTAAGGGGGTGTAAGGTCTTGTTTTCAAATTTATTATATTATATGTAAGTATTAAATCATGCATCAGTATGATATGTCTCCTTTAATGATGTCAAACCAGGTATGAGGAGTGAAGTAAATATACAGATTCAGTTGGTACTTATAAGTTAACATTAATTTACGATCTTGAATCATTGCTGGAATTAAATTCACCCTAGTTTAATTGTTTTTCATATAACAGAGAATTCCTGTCCAGATCTGACAAAACTGTTCCTAAAGCTGGTAGCATCCATGCTATCTCTGTAAGAGAAGTTACTTCCCGTTCTTAGTTCAGACTTTTTCCAATTAGATACTGTGTCTGGATCTTTCTCTCATGAATGTCTTTTTGTACACTATCCTGTCTCATCCAGACAAAAGAAACATTCACATAATTTACCCTTTAAACATGTCAGAATTGACAAAAACAACACTAAGTAACAATAATAATCTGTGTGCTCCGAAATAGCCATCATAGAGCAACACTAAACAATCTATAGAACTGTGCATCACAAACAACTTATGAGCTTCCACTTTTTGATTCTTAAATACACATGCAGAATATGACTGACATACTCATGTCCATGAACAAAAACACAATAGGACGGAAATAATGGAACAGTGGAGCCTTTTTAGGGATTACACCTTCATCCTCGATTATGAAACTGGTCAAATCCCTCTTAGAGACACAAGTCCTGTCTTTATGCTGCCTGAATCACACACACTCATGTCAGGCCAAAATGACACCAGTGACTGACAGGATGTCTGATCAATACTGAATTAGATTATCTGCAGCAGCTGAGGCTCTTGCCCATCATTCTACTGACTTCAATAAAATTACAGCTACTGCCACAGCATCACTGAGTATTATGCAACAGCAGTACAAACACACTCACACACGACACACAAGCAGGTTAAGCTGATGACAAAGAGAGTAGTGTTTCTAAAAATGTTTTCAGGATGAAAAAAAAAAGCTGAAGCAAAAATGTTCCCTAACAAATAGTATCGTCAGAGTGTGTATTTGAGAGTGTGTGTATGTGTGTGTGCAGCGCTGAAGCTGGCACTGGATCTATGACCAGATGGCAGCACAAGGACAGAAACCACAGACATAGAAAGATCTGAGCCACCTGTGTTTGTGCATGTGAGTGTGTGTGTCTCTGTGATACAGCAAAAGGGAACTACTGAGTGTGTTATTTCGGTGCACATGTTATTTTTAGTATGTTTTAATTGTCTATGCTCAGTTGTGTGGTTTGATAAAGGTGAAAACCTGCAGCTTGAGTCAAGTTGGCTCTATTACACAAACAATTTTAGTGGACATGTATTCTTTAAACAGAGACGACCAGCAGTCCTAAAAAATTTTTAGCTCCTAAAAATTTTTTAAAGGTGCTATGAGGAGAATCTATTTCCGGCGACATTAAGACTCTGCTACCCATGAGCACGTGCGGCGACTGTCTTAAAGCTGTGTTCCAGTAACCTCGGAACTGGGAGTGACATCATCTCCGACTTATCCGCGTTCCAGTTGAAGTCGGAAAAATACATGCCGATCTACCAGGCTATTGTTAGCTGTTATTAGCACGCCCTGTGTTGTTGTATGAAGAATGTGATTATCACTATGGCAGCATTTTTGTAAATATAAGTCTAACAATACTATGTATACAGCTGATCTAGAGTGACACACCCCAGTCAGAAGTGCAAATAAATTGATTATTACAGGAGCTAAATAACTGTTCACACTGGGGGCATCCATCTTGGATTGTCAACTCGGGGGTGACTAGGTTTCACCGAGTTCCCAGTAGGAAATTCCGACTTTTGGGGGGCGTTCCAGTTGCAGTTTCCTACTCGGAACTCAGAAATTCCTACTTCTGACTAACTGGAACGCACCAAAAGACGTGACTGAAGCCAAAGCGTGCGTTTGTTGTGATGCAGCTCGGACCTTCCTCAGAACTCTGCATTGCTTTACAACTTCTTTTTCCAACAACTTACACGATGCAAAGCGACGAGGTAATGCATCTCTTTCTAGTTACGTAGCGGTAGTTTTTAATGTGTGACAACAAGCAATTTTTGGAAAACTTAGTATTGTAGTTTTGTAGCCGGCTATATATCACTACTTACAGCCCGGTGGCTCTAAGACGTGTCCGAATAATATAAATTTGCTCTAGTTTTAATTGTCTTGTTCCTGAAGTTGAGTTTCCAGGCCAGTCCAGCCCTGTCCGACCCGACTCTTATACATATAAATATATATCTGGACTACTATACAGTGCACAGTGTTTGACAAGGGCGGTCATTTCTGTGGACTGTAATTACTTGCTACCTCCGCTGCTGTGCGGCTTGTACAATCATGAAGGAAGAGAAATGAGAGGGACAGAAAGGAGAGAGTCCACAGAAGAAACGGCAGAGAGTGTCCCAAGTGTGTGGTCACTACAAGAAGGGACAAAAAGAAAACACAGTGCACTGTGTCTGATGTCAAACAGATTTAGCTTAGCACGTAGCTTAGCATGATAGCACTATTACTATTACAGCATTTTAAATATGCTCATCACAGACATGCGTCCTCTTTCCATGGTGGAGGAAACAGGATTTAAGAACATGATAAGGATTTCAATCCAAACTACACAATGCCCTCCAGAACACACTTCACAAATATAATTGCAGAGAATAATCAATATTACTGCTTTGTAAATCAGTATTGTATTGGCTTTGTTTTAAGCCAGTACTGGTTTAACCTTTGAAAGTTGTGAAAATAAAAACCCTTTTCTGAAGAATAAGCAGCATTTGGTTGCTCATTTTGAAAGCCCTAACATGATGATTGATTTATTTGATTGATTTGTTTAAAAACAAAAAAGTATATTTTGTTAGAGTACTCGAGTACTCGAAGAAATAATTTACAGAGTACTCGATTCCAAAAATACTCGATAGTTGCAGCTCTAGTCTGAATAATATAAATTTGCTCTAGTTTTAATTGTCTTGTTCCTGAAGTTGAGTATCCAGGCCAGTCCAGCCCTGTCCGACCCGACCGGAAGGGTAAGGAATAGCATTTATAGATAACCTATTTAGATGCTATAAAACTCATCTTCAAGTGTGTATTTCGATCAGGCATATATCAAAAAGTGAGACTTTTTTGTAATTACTTAGAAACTCCTCACAGTCCCTTTAAGGTGCACCAGCACAATAATGAGGTGCACCAGAATTTTTCATAGTGTCACCTTTAATACCATAGGGTCACCATTTTATCACTCTCCATTAAGGATGCTCCGATCACCATTTTTGGGTGCCGATCCGATCACAGGAATCACATATCTGCCGATCACCGACACGATCACAGAATGAATGAGAGAATAATCAATCATACTAAATGTCCTGTATTTACAGTCCAGCCTTCTGCACCACTTGAAGTGGCAAAACTATTTGTGCTAAAAAAATAAATAAAATCAACATCTTGATGTGCACTATAAAGGATACTTATTTAATACTTCTCTGGACTAGAGGAGGATAAAAAAAAAAACGGGTCCATTTTTTTTAATTAGTATTTCTCTAAAGAAAAAAAAAGTCTGAATTCTGACATTTTTCTCAGAATTCGGACTTTTGTTTCTTTAGATTAATATTAATAAAAAAAATTGGACTCCATTTTTTTCCTCAGTGGCCCTAATCCTCTTCCGTAGCATTGGAACAGTTTTTGGTTTATGAAAGTAATCTGACTTTTAGCTGATTGTATTTTTCATTATTAGATTGTTATTCAAATCGCAGACAGTGCAATATTTTTAACCCAAAATGTGTTGAACATTTTGGCATTGTGATGTAGTTTTGTGCAATTTCATGCCTATTATAACCTTTTTTAACCCATTTTTGACAACTTTATGCCTATCTTGCTCCCATTCATCTTTTTTTTTTGGCCACTGTCAGACCATGTTTGGAATTTTTACATGGTTTTCGAAATTTAATCCCAATTTTGCTGCTATAATCAATTTTCCTTAGTCACATTTGATTTTATTTTGCCTCTCTTTTTTTTTTGCAATTTCATACCTATTTTGCACCTATTATCTTTTTTCCACTTTTGTACCATTTTTTTTACCCAGTTTTTACAATTTCATATCTATTTTGCTTCTGTTCTTCACTTCTCCACTTTTTCTCAAATCTTTTTTCCTTAGATTGATTTAATGTCATATTGGTTTTACTATAAAACAATCTACTGCTTATGTTTGTTTAAGAATACATAAGATGAGGAACATTAAAACAATCGCAGAGTAAATCAAAATATTGGGGAAAAATATCACAATTAGATTATTTTCTCAAATCGTTCAGCCCTAGTACAGGCCAAATGTTTGGACACACCTTCTTATTCAATGTGTTTTCTTTATTTTCATCACTTTTTACATTGTAGATTCTCACTGCAGTTATCAAAACTATGAATGAACACATGTGGAATTATGTTCTTAACAAAAAATGTGTGAAATAAATGAAAACATGTCTTATATTCTAGTTTCTTCAAAGTATCCACCCTTTGTTCTGATTACTGCTTTGCACACTCTTGGCATTCTCTTTATGAACTTCAACAGGTAGTCACCTGAAATGGTTTTCTCTTCTCAGGTGTGCCTTTCCAGGGTTAATTAAGGGAATTTCTTGCATTATTAATGGGGTTGGACCATCATTTGTGATGTTCAGAAGTCAGGCTGATGCACAGCCGACATAGCCTTGCAGAGCAGACAGACCTGCCTGATTCTGAAATCCTGCAGGTCTGTCCTGCCAGCCTCCATTGTCCAATGAATTCACTCGGCTGAATTCTTAACGGACCAATCAAGGGAGAGAGGCAGGAGCAGCAGAATGCAGACGTGACGACAAACGAAAGTTGAGAACGGACATGCTGATTAGCCTATTGTCCTCATGGATACTCAGTGAAACTTGGTGAAATCTGTTCTCCTCAGAATTTTACTTGTAGAGATTGTCTTTGACGAGGTTCATGTCACATATAAGTGTTAAATGAATCATCTGTGTGGTACAATTTAGAGTAAGATGATAGTAAAAGGCTGTTAGCTGTTAGCAGCTAAGTTAGAGGCAAACGGCTAACAGTCATTAACTGTTGTTAGCTGTTAGCAGCTAAGTTAGCTGCTATGGCTAACATCCATGAACTGTTGTCAACTGTTGTTAGCCATTCGCCGCTACATTAGCCGCTATGTATGCAACATTATAGGAGGTAACCCTGCTTGATGTGGATTGGTCTGTGATGAATGTGACGAGCCAAAGGATTATCCGATCACAAGCTTTTTTTTTTTAAATGTTCTGCCCCTGACAACAAATTTAAAGGGCTCCTACCCAGATGGACTAGTGAAATATTTCTGTGGCAGATATATGGAGCTGTCCATCTGGCTTGTCAGGTTACAGCTGACAGCCCTATTAGACAACTGTTAGCATTAATATTATGGCAAGAACCAATCAGCTAAGTTAAGAGAAACGAGTGGCCATCATTACTTCAGAGAGAATCTACAATGGAATTAGAGATAAAAATAAAGAAAACACATTGAATGAGAAGGTGTGTCTAAACTTTTGGCCTGTACTGTAGACAGTGCACACACCAAAGTGATGCAGCTGAATGATGCACTAAGTCTGTGTTCCCACTGCTTAAGTCCTCACTGTCTGACAGCAGCACATGTTAATTCTGATCTCTGACCTCATGGATAAACAGATGGATACAAACAAATCAGGGTTCCCACTGTGTGAACCAAACCAATCAACTAAAAGATAATCTTCCTCTTTCTCGTGGACTACATCAGACTACAGAGTTGCTCAGTCAGGGTCTCTGCTGCTTCACTGGCGTGGTCATAATATACTGGAGTGCAGCCCCAGCGGAGCCCTTATATAAGGTTAAACACCCCCTGAGGTGGGGGCTGTAAAACTGGGACTGCTGGGAGGTGAGGCAGCTGCTTGGTGTCTGTGGCGTTTCTGCAGAGCCACTTTTGTTTGGGATTTTGGGGGTTTAGTGGTTTCATTTTATTAAAAAGCTGCTGCATGTGGGTCTATGTTCAGACATAGGCAGAAATTAATAAGTGGCTGCAGAGGAGACCAAAGGTGTGCTCTTCTTCTTGACTCCAGTTATTGTGTTGTAGGCTATTTTGGTTTTCTCTTAATTTACTTCACCAACTCAGATTTTTGAACACATTATCAGCCATACAAACCACAATTCACACATTTTCAGCGTCAAATTAAATGGCTAAACATACATTTTGATCATGATGCTAAGTTTGGAAGGTAAACTAGCAGCCTTCCAAACTGCCACATATAATTTTTATGATGCATTAGAATATAATAGTTATTTGTAAATAGCATATTTATAAATGGCAAATGAAAAACAGTTGACCTAAAAATGGCTAACACTTCTTTCGTTGCATTTAAAAAAGATTTTTAAAAGAGCTGTTTTCTGTTTAATTGGCTATAACTCTAGGCCAAACTCATTTAAGTCTGCATAATTTGTGTTTTAGTTCCAAAATGTGAATTGGAGCTAATATTTTTTCTGACCGCTTCATATTTGTTATCTTTGTTTATTGATTTACTTATGTAAATGCTAACACACACACACTTTATGCCTATCTTGCTCCCATTCATCTTTTTTTTGGCCACTGTCAGACCATGTTTGGAATGTTTACATGGTTTTTGAAATTTAATCCCAACTTTGCTGCTATAACCAATTTTCCTTAGTTACTATTGAATTTTTTTTGCAATTTTTTTTTTGCAATTTCATACCTATTAACTTTTTTTCTGCTTTCGTACCATTTTTTAACCCAGTTTTTACAATTTCATACCTATTTTGCTTCTGTTCTTCAGTTTCACTTCCACTTTTTCTCAAATCTTTTATCCTTAGGTTGATTTAATGTCATATTGGTTATACTATAAAAAATTCTACTGCTTATGTTTGTTTAAGAATACATAAGATGAGGAACATTAAAACAATCGCAGAGTAAATCGCAATTGCAATATTGGGGAAAAATATCACAACTAGACTATTTTCTCAAATCGTTCAGCCCTCAATATAGTTAGTACTATATTTAGGAAATTATTTAAGTATTTGTATTTTTAAAAATGGCGTACATGCTTTGCATTTCGAAAGCTCAGTTGGCTTCATTTGCTTTAACTGTCTCTCATATATACATAAACATTTAGCCCCATTAAGATTATCCAAAAATCTTAACAATGTGTGGCCCTCAGCCAAGAAATGAGGCCCTTCCCTTTTGCAAAAGAATTCCTGTTTGATATCAAAATATTAGAAATCTATCTGGTGAAATGTCTGATTAGGGCTGTCATGCATCAAAACAATACCAGTCTTATGTTGCATTTAAAAAAGAAGCTTAAACCAGCTGTTTTCTGTTTAATTGGCTATAACTCTATGCCAAGCTCGTTTAACTCTGCATAATTTATGTTTTAGTTTCAAAATGTGAATTGGGGCTAATACTTTTTCTGGCAGCTTCATATTTGTTATCTTTGTTTACTGATTTACATATGAAAACACTTACACACAAATATATACACATATATAACTCCCCATCAAGATTTGAATTAGTCAATAATTACAAGCTTAACAGTGCTACATATGTTTCCCCATATCTCTTTTATGAAGCATTACATTAATAAGTATTAATGTGGAATATGAGCAATAAATATTAGTACTATACTTAGGAAATTATTTAAGTATTTGTATTTTAAAAATGGCATACATGCATTGGTTTTTTGCATTTAGGAAGCTCAGTTGGCTTCATTTGCTTTAACTCTGTCTCACATATACATATATATTTTAGCCCCATCTGTAACAATGTGTGGCCCTCAGCCAAGAAATGAGACCCTTCTCTTTTGCGTAAGAATTCCTGTTTGATATCAAAATATGAAACGACTGACTCGGGCTGTCATGCATCAAAACAATACCAGTCTGTTTCTAACCTTCACTGATGGACGGATGACAGGATGAAATGCAATGCCAATAAGTTAGTCAAGTGATCAATAACTTCACTAAAGGGATGTTTATGTCTACTTCTAGTTAAACCCCCCTAGGACACTTTGGTATTGATCAGCATGCACCCACACATGTGGGCCTCAAACACTCATGAGGGCTTACAGACGCACACTCACACATGGCTTACCATTAGTCGGTCCGCTCATGGTGCGTGGTTTAAGTCCAGCAGCTTGATCCCAGAGCTGGAGGAATGATCCACATACGACAGGCAGTCCTCCTTGGTCTGTAAACTCTCCCTCCCTCTCTCTCTCTGTCAGTCTGAGGAGGGCTTTCCCTGCTCCTCCCCGCAAGAGGATTATGCAGCCAGCCGGTGTGGAGGACTACTGTACCCCTCCACCCAGACTGGAGTAGATGACAGTCATTTACAAACCGAAACTGACCGGTACCATCCTCTTCCCCCTTCTCCTCCTCACGATTTCAGCTCCGACCTCTCCAAGCCCACAAGCCCCAGCGCTCCTCCGGCTCTGCGTCCATGCCTCCCTGACTGGATGAGCAGTCCGTGCGCTCCGGTGGTCGCCGGCGTGCCTGCGCGCTTCGGAGAGGAGACTGAAGAGCTGCCAGTGAGTTAGAGAGGATTTCACACTCCCGGGGCTGTTGGAGCATTTCACTGGCCACGGGGAGAGAGCGCCGAACAGCGTCCACACACCTGAACTGTCCACGCCTATCAGCTGCGTTTGCTTCAGCGAATCAGCCGCACGTTTCTTTTCAACTGCGCCAATCTGCGAACATTTAAGGCAGGGATGGAGAACTGGGTATGGACGCTAGGGACACCACATGATCCCTAACATAAACACAAGCATAATATGTAACTTTATAGCTAAAAAACTGCTTATACTTAATGCCAAAGAGATCCATGTTTTGGCTACTTTATTTATTATCCATGTATTATTTTTGGATTGAAAGGCAGCAACCGTTTAAGACCAACAATAAAAGTTTGTGGGGAAAAATACAATAAAACCTTGGATTAAAAACATGACTTTAGACATTCATATTGTTCAATCAACCAATCAAACTTTGATTATATAGCACTTTTCATACAGGACTTCGTAATACAAAGTGCTTTACATGGGAAAAAAAGATAAAATAAAATAACAATAAGTGGAATAAAAAGCAGGAAATTGCATAATTGAATAAAATGAAAACACAAGACTCCCGAAACCCCCTCTCCCCCAAACCACATTCAGTATACACACTCACTTACTCAGACATCCTAAGATATAAAAAGGAAACTCTGACAGAAAACAGAATTAGAGGACTGAGGAAACACAGGAGCTAAAACTAAAATAATAATTAAAAATACTCGAAAATACTAGAGGGTAGGATAAATAAATGTGTACATGAATAAATAAAATAATATAACAGTATAGAATAAAAGTTAGATAAATAATATGGTAAAATGAGAAAGTGTAACAAAAGGTGTATAATAAAATCAACTAAAATAGGATAATAAAAGGAAAAGCATTTAACAAAGAAGAAAAATCTGAAATGTAGTAATAAAACAAAATAAAAGGGTTAAAATAAGTTAAAATATAACGTAAAAAGATAATAAAAACAATCAAACATTAAAGGCCAGATCCTCAAAAGGATTGCACTGCTTTTGCGGCCTCTAAACCTGTGCAAATGATAGAAAGAGTTCTAATATTCTTAAATCCTGTTTTCATGGATTTTATGATCTGGAGGCCCAAATTATGTAAAAATAAACAAATAAATACTTGAAACTGTTTGAATTGTGGGCCCTGAATCTATAATCTATGAAGGTTTAACTTTCTGAATGGAACCATGAAAATGAATCAACTTTTCCATGATATTCTATTTTTTGGAATGTTTAACCAGTGGCTCCAGATCTTTTTCCTCAGGGCCCCTCGAGCACTCCCCAGGACATACATGAAAAAAGAAAGATAACTTGATGTGCAAATTAATTCCAAATCATATTGTTTTCATGCACAAAAAAAAAAAAAAATCCCCTTCTTGTGAGAAGATCATAAAATAAAGTTTGCCCCTATATACAGCCCACTTCAATAATTATTTTATTTTATCTAATTTTATTTTTTATCTTTTCTATTTCCTTATTTTACTTTCTAGTTTTTCAATTTTTTTTAATTTAACTTCATTTCAATTTATCATTTATTTTATCATTATTATTATTTATTATTATTATTATTTTAAAATTTAGTTTATGATATATTTAATTTTACACTCTAACCTTACCTCCAGTGTTTTCTCATTTTTAAACCTTTAAGATGGCACTGCCGCAGTATGTACTAGGTATGCTTTATTACTGTCTTTTTTTTATGATCCTTTTTATCAACACTGTGTATGGATTGCGGTGTGAGTGGGTGGTGGAGTGGGTTTGGGGTCATAAATCCTTGTTTTAATTAATCTGTCTGTTTGTAAAGCACTTTGTGCTACATTTTTTTTGTATGAAAAGTGCTATATAAATAAAGTTTGATTGATTGATTGATATATATTGTCATACAACCCCCAGCCCACCCCTGCCACACACACACAACACACACATACACACACACAAGACCCTCTGTGGTACTAAGGCCTTAAATCATTGATTTATCTGCACATGAATAAATTCGTTCACATATTTTTCTCCAGTTTAATTATTGTTTTTCTGAAATAGCTAGGCGCAATGATCAGTTGATATTTCCAAAATATTGTGTTTATTAGTAATTATTCCACACAATTAATTTAAATTGATATTTCAGCATTATATTTTTTCCTTTTATGTGTTTCTGTAGTCTAAAAGACGGACGTGTTTTCTTAGTTGTTAGAGTTAGAGTAGTTTGCCCATTGATTTAGGGCACAAACTAAAGTTTGAATGTAAATCCCACTTTTTGTAGTAACAAATATTCACCAAAGGGTGGCAGCACAAGCTCAGCCTGCACTGGAGGAGATTTTCCTGTCGGGTACAATGCCACAAAGAGGCCACAGTTTCTGTCCATCAGCTCTGTCTGAGATGCATTGTGGGTATATTTGCATCATCAGCTGCTTGTGAACAGAATTAATGCGCTCCACTCAATAGTAAACTTTTTAAATAGATTATCACATATTAATTTGTCTTATATTTGACACACTCAAGAAGAAACTCATTTTCTTAATATTAGTCTCAGTTAAAGCTGCATTATGATTAGTTTTCCAGATTAGCACTGGTCATATCTTAAGGGATATGACATCTTTGCCTCATGTAAACATGTTTGTTAAGTTAACCCTGGCTCACTTCCAACAGACTGAAACAATATGAGGGATATTTCCTGAAAACACAAGCACGCCAACGCTTCCTCACACCTCCTGCTGAGTTCTCAGCACAATGCGGACATGAGATAGGAACACATTTGCACAAAAAAGAGTGAAAACAGAATGCATTTGGATGCAGAACATAAACATCTGCAGGTTACTGAATGAATGTTGTGTGTTGTTTCTCATCCCAGTGACCTCGTTGATCTTCCTGCCTGACATTTGCTGCTGGAGTTAGGAAAACACCAGCTACAGTCACCCAATTCTGTTTGTGTAATGTGATGTATTTCACAACAAAGGCCTGGTTGCAGACATGGGTATTAAAGCTGGGGTTGGCGATTTGATTTAGATACACTTTTTGTAGTACTGGTTAAAATCATCTTTATGACCCGATGGTAATCAACTCATAATGTGTTCTTAAAACAGAGCGAAAAATATCCGCTATCTACAGCAGGAGTAAAACAGGGAAAACCCCAACCAATAATCATGCAGGGACACCTGTTTTTAAACCAATCAAATCCCGTTGCCATTCTGCCCGCCTACTGCGCGTGCATTTTCCCGGCGTGCACAGACTCTGTGCGTATAGCCGAGCTCATACGTATCAGAGTCCGCCAGAGAATGCTTACCTTTCAAGTTTTGTCTTTGAAAATAAGGGAAGCCCCCCATGAGCCGTCCCACAACCCCAACCAAGCTCCAGTATCCCTCACATTTTAAGACAGAAAAACAAAGAGTTTATTTTAGATTTCTTGTACACCTAAGTTTGTTCTGCTGCTCTAATCTCACGATAGCTGCCACCCAGGCTACTGCAGGTGGACGTTCTCGCGAGGCTTTTCCTTCTTCTTCGCTTTTATGGCGGTTGGCATCCATCATTTTGGAGCATTACTGCCCCCTTCAGGCTCGAGACAGAGCTCAGTTTGGAGAAGCAGAGGAATGTTTTTATTATTATATCATCAAACGGGAGATTTACGGGAGAATACTGATACAGGAGGATGCCGGGAAAGAGGATAAAATACAAAAAATACGGTAGTTTCATGGCCAAAATGGGAGATTTGACAGCTATGTGGAGAATGTCAGAGGAACTACCTATACCCCGATCAACATCGGCTGTGAGTACTTACTAACTTTACGTTTGTTTGGTGTTTTCTTACCGCTGACTGAGACATGACTTGGTGTGGTGTAAAACAAACACGTGCTGAGGGTTTGGAGTTGAATCAGTCTTCTGGATGTATCAGCCACACGTGTGCATGTGAGCGGGGGGAAGAGGTTAGACAGAGCACTGAGGAGATGCTACTTTCAAATTCATGCTAGTTTTCCAAAATCGCCAACCCCAACTTTAAGGGTGGTCTGCTTAACAAAATAGGAGTTAGGCCAATATCCACAAAGCTTCCTGAGAACAAAGTATGACATTGCTTCTTCTTAAAATGTTTTTTGAAGAACTTCTCTTTACCAGTAGGGATGTAACGGTTACCGGTAAAATGGTAAACCACAGTAAAATTTCCCATGGTAATCATTACCGTGTACTTTTAAAATTACCGTTAAACCGTGTTTGATCACCACACTGTGTTAATAACTCACGGTGATGCTGCTCTTTGACTGGAAAAGCCGAAACTATGTGTCTGTTCCTCGATGAAGCAGCCTCACAGGAGGAGCACATGCGCAGTTTGCATTGTTTGTTCTCTGAGTCTGAGAGCGAAAGATAGAGACACAACAGGGTTTTCTTTCTCTTGAAACGGACTTTGAAGTCTGGTTGGATTTTGGATTTTACAAGGATGTCGAGGGGAAACTGATAGAATACAGTCACCCCGTCTAAAATATGTTTTCGTGCCAAGAGTGGATTTTTTTTGCCAGAAACTGATTTCCGGTTAGGCTCGACACCGTAACTCCTTGAGTAAATGAGAAAGAGAGAGAGGGAGAGAAGATTCAGTGAGTCATACCTCAGCGAATTATAGGTGGTTATCTTTATTCTCTGTCTAAATTATGTATAAATCTTGTAAATAATAGCATTATGGTCATTCTGGAGTGTGTTCTTGCTGTTCTTTTGCCATGTATTCGCCTTATTTCGTAGTAGATCATCTTTTTCCGTCATAGTTCGTGTTTTAAGGATTTCATCGATAGTAGTTTGGAAATATTAGAGGAGAAAATATCAAGGAGATCTGCCAGGGAGAGGGGAGACCAGAGGAGAGTCATGAAGGGGGCTAACTGCTTCAGGGACTATCATTATCATACGAGCTGTAACATGGGCGCTAATGCTGTAGGCAAACTAAAATGTGTGAGTATTTGTAAAATAGATTAAGATTAATTTTCGTCATCTCAAAACTTTGAACATGTTCATTTACAATTGTTTATGAAGAGAATCCTGTTTAAAGATAAAATCTACTTTTTCTTTTCTTGTAATCACACACAGTTCAATAATTTCTAACATAATAATGACAAACATCTGCTAGAATTGTTTAATTTCTCTTGAAGGAAGGGCAAAGAATGTACTCAAAGGTCAATTCTTGGCACATTTATTGACAAAAAAGACAGAAGAACTGTTATTATTATAATATTAAAGGGGTTTTCAAGACTGTGTAGAAGTAGTTTTTGAACAATACTGTGATAATAATGATAACCGTGATATGAATTTTTTTTATATTGTTACATCCCTACTTACCAGACTAGATCCTCTTGATGATAAAAAATAGTCACAAAGCATGGCAGAAAGAGAGAGGTTGATTACCACACAAACAATGTTGACCTTCAGTAAATTAAACCATTTCATAAATGCAGGAAACGGACATTATTGATTGGATGGTCCTAAAATGTCACTGAATGATGCATCAATAACCTGCTGGTGGAACAACAGCTTACTTGAATGCCAACATGATAATTTGATTTGATTGACATTTATTCCGAACATGAGGTTAAAGTAAAATCACTGTCAAAGACAGAAAAAAATACAAAACAAACAAACATTATCTAATCACATATTCGAAAAGGAGCAGGATGAAGCAAAACGTATTAATTCCCACCTCTTTACCAAACAGTTATTTACGAACAAATGCAGATGTTATGCACTTACTGTACATATACTCATAGACAACTATGTCCATGCACCCTTATTTCATGCTTGGACATTGCAACAGAAAACTTCCATCCACAATAGTAATTATAATTTCACACAGATATACAGAATTCTCATACCATCATTACTTTTTAATAATAACCATATGCTATTATCAAACTACTTAATCCTCTCCATTATGGTATCTTGCAAAAATCATCATTTTGTACATTTAATAATAAAACAAACAAAAGGATACACATAATTCTTAGCATGTCTTCATGAGTATTTTAACTTTGACCCACACTGTAAGCCTTTGCTGTAAAATTGGATTAAAATTTAACAGCAATATACTGTATTTTTGGTAAACATTAATTTCATGTTAAATGCTATGCACCATGGGAGGAAAAAAATTACAGCACTGTCCTGTAATTTACTCATTTACCATAGTTTTATTGTGGTAAAAAAAATAAAAAGATTAAAAAAAAATTAAAAAAATAAATAATAATAATAATAATAATAATAATAATAATAATAATAATAATAATAATAATAATAACAATAATAATAATAATAATATTCAGTGATAATAGCAATACAGCACTGTCCTGTAATTTACACATTTACCACCGTTTTATTGTGGTAAAAAAAATAGAAAGATTAAAAATAATAATAATTAAAAAAATAAATAAATAATAATAATAATAATAATAATAATAATAATAATAATATTCAGTGATAATAGCAATACAACGCTGTCCTGTAATTTACTAATTTACCACATTTTTATTGTGGTAAAAAAAAAAAAAAGATTTAAAAAATAAAATAAAATAAAATAAAATAAATAAAATAATAATAATAATAATAATAATAATAATAATAATAATAATAATAATAATAATAATAATATTCAATGATAATAGCAATACGGCACTGTCCTGTAATTTACTCATTTACCACAGTTTTATTGTGGTAAAAAAAAAAAAAAGATTAAAATAATAATAATAATAATAATGATAATAATATTCAATGATAATAGCAATAATGATACAAATAAATACTGATGGATAGAAATGCAGTCAACATACAGTAATTTAAAAAAAATCCATTTTTTTACCGTACATTTGCAATATTACAGTAATATTCTGTAAAGCAAGTAACTGTAAAAATTACAGTATTTTACAGGATCACTGCTGCCAGTAAAATACAATAATTTTTACAGGGAAAAGTCTTTCAGTGCAACTTTGCTTCAAGATGTGAGTATAAATCTTGACAGCAACAACAGTCAGCACTAGTTTAATGAAGTGTGTCTTAGTACATATGCACCTGGACCTTGTGGACAATCCAGCCATGACATTTAATAATGTAGATATCCAGTCTTTACAGTAAAGATGCTCTCCCTGGTGACTAGTCAGTTATAGACCAGGGAAGGAGATTATTCCAGTCTGGCTGCTGAATGAGGCCAAGCAGACAGGCTACAAGAGGTTATCAGTGGTGATAAGTTTTTCCATGCTGCAATCTCTACCAATCAAGTGGTCTAGCCAGAGAAGTCAAGGGCCCCTTGGAAATTGATAAAAGGTTTAACTATCTATGTGGGCCCCAAGGACTGTAGCCTTGCACCCACTGTTGTTCTAAATAACACAGTGTTGTAGGACTCGAGTCCTGGTGTATCATTTCCTGGTCCCCAGCCTGTTTTTTTTTAATTTTTGGATTGTATGTCATTTGTTTTATTCCTATTATTGATGTTTGATTTGATTTTGTGTGTTGATACCAACCTGCTAAGCTGTAGACTACACAAGATACACTGCCTGGCCAAAGAAAAGAAAAGTCACCACCAAAAACAAGGTCACAAACTCTAGACCACAACTCTGGATTACATACTCTGTTAAGATTTAAAAAAGACTCTAAATCATTGTAAATATTCATTTAGAGGCTTATAAATAAGTAAAATATGGATAAATAATGCATGCAGACTTCACAGATGAATAGTTACATAAACCAGAAGCCAATAAGAGCATCATGCACTGCCTGACCAAAAATAAGGCGCCACCAGAAAAAAAAGGATACAGTCTAATATTTCATTAGACCTCCTTTAGTTTTGATTACAGTCACATTCTCTGTGTCATTGTTTTTTAAGCTTCTTCAATTTCACAGATTTGTCCCAGATCACGGCACTGCCCCCACAGGCTTGGACAGTAGGCACTAGGCATGATGGGTGCATCACTTCACCTGCCTCTCTTCTTACCCTGATGCTCCCATCACTGTGGAAAAGGGTCAGTCTGGACTCATCAGACCACATGACCTTCTTCCAGTCCTCCACAGTCCAATCTTTATGCTCCCGAGCAAACTGAAGCCTTTTTTCTGCTTAGCCTTACTGATTAGTGGTTTTCTTAAGGCTACACAGCTATTCAGTCCCAATCTCTTGAGTTCCCTTCACATTGTGTGTGTGGAAATGCTCTTACTTTCACTATTAAACACACCCCTGAGTTCTACTGTTGTTTTTCTTTGATTTGATTTGGCCAAACGTTTAAGTGGTTCACCGATCACCATCATTCAGGATTTTTACCAACCACATTTCTTCCTTGAAGACGATGGTTCCCCACTATCCTTCCAGTTTTTAATAATGTGTTGGCAGTTCTTAACCCAGTTTTAGTAGTTTCTTCAACCTCCTTAAGTGTTTTCTCTGCTTGATGCCAATGATTTGACCCTTCTTAAACAGACTAACATCATTTCCACGACCACAGGATGAGTCTTTGACATGGTTGTTTAAGAAATGAGGAGCTGCTTACTGCATCAGCTGGAGTTAAATAACTTGTTGCCATTGAAAAATAATCACCCATGCAGTAATTATTGACAGGAGAGAGAGTGGATAGCAGTGGTGTAAAGGAACGAAGTAATAGTACTTAGTTACAGTACTTAAGTATGTTTTGGGAGTATCTATACTTTACTTGAGTTTATATGTTTTTTGCAACTTTTACTTTTACTTCACTACATTAAAAATTAAAAAATGATACTTTTACTCCATTACATTTAAATTGTCAACTTAGTTACTCGCTACATAATAAAATGTGAATAAAGATTAAACTTATTTTAAAATTTTATCTTGAAGAGGATTGTACGGACTGTTCGTGCTCTTACATGGAGCTGAACACACCTCTGCCTGCCTCTGCAGCCTGTGAACTTCTGCTATAGATGAACTGCAAGTTTGTGGACTTTACGTAAGGGAGGAATGGAGAGAGGGAGTAAGAGGTGAAGGGAGCTGAGGGAGGGAGGAAGAGTTAAACTTTATAAAGCTTGGGAGAGCAACAACTATTTGAACCTGTTCTCTTTGTTTGTACTTTTACTTTTAATACTTAAGTACATTTAATAGTAGCTACTTTAAGACTTTTACTTAAGTGATTTTTTAATGAGTGACTTTCACTTTTAGTTGAGTATATTTTATATAAGATATCTTTACTTTTACTCAAGTATGGGTTTCAAGGACTTTTTACACCACTGGTGGATAGGCTTGTTAAAGGGGGTGAGAGAGTAGGGGGAGACACTCTGCAAACTGATCACAGGCAGGACTTGAACCTGGACCAGCAGAAGCAAGTACATGGGGTGCCTGGTTGCTAACCACTCTGCCAAACCAGCACCCCAAAGGTATAGAAGTTTTGACCCAATTTTTGGACTCCATCATCATGGCAACTTGGCTTTAGTCAAAGTTGCTGTCATTGGTGACGTTACTCATTAATTGTAGTTCCAGAGATACATCTGGCTGAGTTGTGGGACATGGACAGATCTGATATAGAGCCGAGTTACATCGCTGAGACAGCTGAGTTACTGCACAGACAGGTCGGTCTGATTACAGCTGAACAACCTAAGTTATGGCTGAGTTATTCATTAGTAGATCTGCCTGAGTTACAGTGCAGATGGATCAAACTGAGTGAGTGATAATCACATCGCAGATGAACACTTCTGAACTACAGCAGAGTGAAGTCATACACAAATCCTGGAATTATTGCCAATGACAATGTTGTTATAAAGTAGAATACTTCCCTCGACTGCCATCCTCTCTGTAAGTATGTGAGCTACACAAAAGAGGAAACACAGAGGATGTCTGCTGTGTGTAAGGGATTAACCACAAATGCTCAGCACATTATTAGGAAGTGAAACTCTGGGGCAGAAGTAAGAAAATAAGACCTAAAGTGACTGTCGAACCAATGTGACTGTGCCAGAAGACATTCACTGACACATGTTAAAGTGACATAAAAGTTTAACTACTTGGGTCTTCAGACAATGTTTGGGTGGAGAATCAGAAACTTTTCGATTTTATGTGTCAATGTAACAAGTCTTAAAGGTCCTATACTTCAGTGTGGTCCAGAAGATGTCTTTTGCAAGTTTAGGCTGAAATGAAAGACAGATTAATCTTCAGAGGAGTTCCTAAGAATGCCCAATCTGGCGTAGTCGCTTAAAAAAGTCACCATTATGCTACGGCCACACTGGACGCAAATTGGCAAATTTAAACGCTCCGTACGCCTGTGACGTGCTGCGCATAACACCCGAGGCTGGGCACTGGACCTTTTTGACAAGCTGAGGGGCGACGCGCGTCCCTGCGCAGGCGGAGTAGAGAGCCGGAGCCAGTCGGACTCGGTGATGAACCGTGCAGGCAAATCCAGCTAGAAACGAATATTTACAGAACTTACCTTCAAAACCTGTCTCCTCAGAGACTTTCACCCAAGCCTGCTCTTTTTTGTTCTGGTCTCTGTAGAGTACACACGTTGAATCGTATAGCTCCAGATGATGGCAAACAGCACAGATAACCCTCTCCTCCATCTTTCAGAGGGGTTTGAGCAGGAGCAGGAGGCCTGAGTGTCACGTCATCAAATCAGTGACGTCGGGGGGGGAATGTAATCGCTGATTGGCTGCCGCGCCACAGCGTCTTGCAAATTTGCATCGAAAGTTCAATATTTTCAACTCGAGTGTCGAGGTGTTTGACGCTCCAAACACGCCGCGCCGAATGCGTCCAACACTCCAAATGCGTCCGACGCGCCGCCCGGTGCGAATCTGCGTCCAAATGCGTCTTTGCATTGACTTTGTATGCGCGTATTCGCGTCCGGTGTGGCCACACCATTCCTATCAGGATTTTTTTGCCCTTCAGTGTGTTTTATTTACCATCCTGAATCACTCAAATCAGTATGGATCCATGCTGTCGTGTGGTTTACACTAAAGCTTTTCCAAGCAGACATTTTTCTAGCTTTCTTTTCCCCAATTTTGGTAAAACTTTGCAAATTGTTTCCTCAGTTGCCTCATCTGAGCTGATGGGAGTGGCACCTGGGGTGGTCTTTCAATTCTGCCCACATTCTTCAAGATTCAATGTGCTCTGTAAACCATTGAGAGAGTTTATGTTTGAATGTCTTTTAGATTTTGTCCTTGTTGTTGATAGCATCCTTGATAGTCACAGTTAATAAAAACATACATTGGGGTTCATTAATGTTTAATGGTAAATGTATGCAAGCCATTTTGGATCCATTTATTGAAGTATGGGGTAGTGATACAACAGGAAGAAACATGTTGTTTTAAGGAACTCATTTGATATAAAATGACGGCAAGTTTTAATTAAAAAAAAATACAATGAAAATAAGGATAAGGGCCACTGAGAAATAAAAAAGGAGTCCATATTTTTTAATTAATGTTTCTCTAAAGAAAAAAAAAAATCAGGATTCTGAGATTAATTTCAGAATGAGAAAAAAATCAGATTTCTTACTGTAAACTCTGAATTTTAAGAAAAAAGTCTGACTTTTTTTGAAGTACCTTTTTTTTTCTTTAGAGAAATATTAATTAAAAAAAAAAACTGGACTCCATTTTTTTTAATGGCCCCAATCCTCTTCCGTACTGGGTCATCCTTTACCCAAAAATGTTATAAGTGTTAATCATATATGCACGGTTTTATTTCTCCTTATATCATCTTCTCTACTCTGATTTTTGAATAGTACAACTGTAAAGTAGAATACTTGATTTGTAGAAAACTTAATCTCCAATGTGCTTTTCTGCTGCAGAACAAAACTGTCAAAATTACAATGCCCTTAAATATTTTTTTTCAGGCTTGAGCTCTCAGGATCACTGTATGATGCCAGAGGTGCAAGCGCGGAGTAAAAAAAAAACAAACACAGCTTGTTGTGCCTAAGAGGTGAAAAAGCAGCCACTTCCTCTTGGACAGGAAGTATAATGTTTGATAGGAAATGTGACATAACACCAGCCTTTAAATAACCTCTCAGAGAGAAAGGGTTGACCAGCCATCAGACAGTGCTTTAGTTCATGTGTCTATACAATCAAAATGCCCGATCATTAAGGCAAACTAATGGATTGCATTCATGCTTTTTGTACGTGTTTATTACCAAATTACAGTGAAATAAGTGCTTACAGTCTACAACCATTTTTGGAGCTCTTATTTACTTGGACATTCCTGTCTTTCAAGTCTTACTTTTTTTTCTATAGCAGTTTTTAGAAAAGCGGTTGACAGACTCCAGAGTAATAAATCAATTGGCAGACGGAGGTCTGGCTTATTTAACCTGCGTTTGTTTCTGAGGCAACTGATTAAGCCAAGCTATTGACAGAGCGTGAACTGTTGTCTGTCTGTCCATCCGTCTTTCTGTTACACTGCTCGTCCTGTTCAGGGTCGTCCAGAGGGTAGCTGACATGGAGAGGCAGGTGGAGTGGGGGGGTTTGAATCTGCTTTCTGTAAGGTGACCAATAAGAAGCCCTAACTTTGAAGGCTGAAGAAGCAGACAGAAACACAAGTCACGATTCCAAAAGGTTTATTAAGATGGCGAATGGATGACTGATCCAGGTTGAGCTGACTCTTGCCACTGTTTGGCTTCTGTGAGATGTTCTGTGGTTTCGAAGGATCAGTGTTTGTCAAAGGAGCAGAATCTGACTAATCTCGCTTCAAGTTGAGCTTCAACAGGGTTCTTGTTCTGGGGATGAAGATTAGGTGCAGGTATGTTCCCCACCCAGTAGTTGATCGCCTAAGTTAAGACCTCATGGGCGGTGACAAGCACATACAAACAGGCACACACAGTGACAAGGGGGAGGGGAACACATGAAAAAATAGAAAACTAAGTGAGGTCACAAACAGGGCTGTGATACTAACAGAAATACAGACCATTTGTTCCTCTAAAGGTGCTATAAGGAAAGTCTATTTCCAGTGACACAAAGACTCTGCTACCCATGAGCACGCGCGGCGACTGTCGTAAAGACGTGACCCAAGCTAAAGCGTGTGTTTGTTGTGATGCTAATGAATGCAGCTCGGACCTTCCTCAGAACTCTGCATTGCTTTACAACTTCTCTTTTCAACAACTTACAGGATGCAAAGCGACAAGGTAATGTACCTCTTTCTAGTTACGTAGTGGTAATTTTTGATGTGTGACAACAAGCAAGTTTTGGAAAACTTAGTATCGTAGTTTTGTAGCTGGCTATATATCACTGCTTACAGCCCGGTGCTCTAAGACGTGTCTGAATAATATAAATTTGCTCTAGTTTTAGTTGTCTTGTTCCCGAAGTTGAGTATCCAGGCCAGTCCAGCCCTGTCCAACCACGAAGCTATGGAATAGCATTTATAGATAACCTATTTTGATGCTATAAAACTCATCTTAAAGTGTGTATTTCCATCAGGCATATACCTAAAAGTGAGACTTTTTTGTAATTACTTAGAAACTCCTCATAGCATCTTTAAGTCAATGAGTCTTAAAGACAAAACACAATATAACTTATAATGATAATATCTGCTGCAGATCTCAAGGTGCACTTGCACCAAAGGATGCGATCTGTGTGCATTGGTCACGCTAATGGATCACTTTGAATGGACAACCAGATCGGGTCGATTGGTCACCAAAGTTGAAGGACTTGAACTGTTAAGGCAGCATCACCTTGAAACCTTAGGCTCTTATGCTGCATTCACACCGGATGCTACTTGTACTACGTCAGTGATCACTCTCCATTCAAATTCAATGGACAGCCACGATCGGGCGGGGCTAACCCTTCCGCGATGTGACAGCCGCTTTTAAATCTACCACATAGCTTGTCACGCGATGTCAAAGTAAAAGAAAGTTGGTCTTTGCAGACGATGTCGTGTGTGGCTGTGCCGCAACAGCCAATCAGCGGTGTGTGTGCGTGTGTGACAGTGCCCGTGACAGTTTTTCATCCAGACCACAGAGGAACAATTTATGTCCGTGTGGAAACATTAGTCAGTGAGGACATTAGTTCCGCCTAGACGGACCACGGGAAACTCTAAGATAATGCTGCTGCAGGGCATCAGCTGCAGTGTTTTGTGGTTGATAAGTGAATGAAAAGGATACAGCTGGAAGAATGTTCGCTTATACATCCTATTATATGATATATGATGTGATCGCGGTGAAACTCGAGCGGACGTGACGTCACCAAGTGACGGCCGACGGCAACGGTGACCAAAATGAGGTATTTATGGACGCGTGACTTTACGTCAGTGGGCAACGTGATTTTGGTAGCTGGGTCGCTTGCGGTGTGAACGCAGCATTATTCTGACATGAAACTGTCTGTGACTTTGAACAGATTAACCCTTTGACTGGCACTGTAACCGTTTGGTTGACTTTTTGCTGTGTTTGAAACTCTGAAAGTTCATCTTTGTCTGTTTTCTTTATTCACCTCTGACTAGTGTTTGTAACACCAATACCTACATGAATATGCTGCTTTACATGAATATAAATGTTTTTATACTAGAAAATCCACGCTTAATCATTGCTGCATAGCTCCTCAGAAATCTTGAACTAATCTTGCCACATATTTCCAGATCCTCTAAAAATCATAATTAAGTTGAAGGAAGTAAATTTGACAATAAAAAGTGTATCTATGATACCTCAGAAAACTGGGTCAACCACTACATATCAAAATGTTGCTCTATGTAATGTTTTTATATGACAAACAAAAATTTGTGTCAGAGATGACAGAAATCCATTCATGCCCAGTATACTCTTAACAGGCAAGTCAACCAGTGGCTTGACCAACATATCTGCTTCCTAATTGGGTACTCTAAAAAATTAAACCTAAAATGTTGCGGAATAAAGAGGCAGGAAAATACCAACAAATGATATGTTGCAAATGTATGTCTCTGTTTGGAAGTCAAAGGGTTAAAGTATGTTTAGGTGTATGGTACTATTTGAACAAAATCTTTGAAGTAAAACTGTGTGTAAATAAATACACTATCAGTCAAAGGTTACACTGCATGCACAATATCTTCAGATTTATGGTGCCACTGTGCAGAAGTACAGATGATAAAAATAATCATGTCTTCTCTTGAGATACAGAAACAGTTGTCAGTTGTGTCAGCAGTTCCTGCTGCAATATGTAACAGTTTCTGACGTAACGTCTAGTTTTACAGTGGCAAAGACAAACAGCACTTGAACCCTAAACCAGTAAAGAATTTGAAGATGAGGACATTTTTGTTCATTTTTCTTTGGACTGATTCAGTAGTTCTCCAGACGCTAAGAAAAGATTTATGCCTATGTCATAATTTACACATCTAATAAAAAACATTCCACATTAGACAACAACAAAAGCCAACAAAACCTATCAACCAATCTTGTTTCATTTTTTTATGAATTCCACCTCTAATATGTCAAATAGGCAATCACATTGCTGAATTTTTAACTAGCATCTGGGGGCCCAAGCCTTAATTTTGCCATGCTCCTGACCAGGCAAGCAGTGCCCCCTTGAATATTTGAGAAATGCTGGCTGAAGAAGTATGTGATGCCTTATTAGAGGACAATCCAAATAGAAAAAAGGTGTTCTGAAATGATTAAACACAGGGTCAGTGCGCTGGTCAGCCATAATTTAGGGTTTTGTGTTGCTCTTTACCTTTTGTTTCATTCATATGTGTTTTGTCAGATAGACAATGCTACAGCTCTGACATTTCAAAATGCAGGACTGTTATGGCCCTTTTCCATTAGCCCTCCTCGACTCTACTAGCCTTGTGCTGCTTTTCCATTAGCCCCAGTCGCCTGCCCAATGGGGTGCAGTGTCGCTGCAAACAGGTGCAGTGACGTCATTTTGAGCCCGACACAACAATTTGTGGCTTTTTTGTCACAAACCGAGTGAAAAAGGAAAGCAGAAGAAGGCTGCATGTGGCAAGAAGAAATACCCATTGAGAATCACGGGAGAGTTTTGGAAGCTATACAACAGAATGAAGCTGAGGACAGATATAGGAGGGTAAGCTAATGTAGCTACCGCTAGCATGCTAGGTCGTCGCACTCATGATTCATCGATGACAACATTGTCTGACCAACCAGTAGCTGGCAGTCGGTGACATCATCTTTTAGTATCGACTCAGCTCGCTTAAACCAGAGCAGAGTAGGTACTAAAACTAGCTTGTTTTAGGAGGTACCAGGCTAGTGGAAACACGCTGCAAATCGAGTAGGGCCGAGTAGAGTAGGGCCAAGGCGTGCTAGTGGAAAAGGGCCATTAATCTCAGTTGTACTTCAACCTACCACATAGACTTCAATAGATGTGGATGTTCTACATCCCAGTTTAAGGTTAACTTGTCGACAAAGGCCTGAGAATGGAATAAAGGTCCAAGAGCACAATATCTTTTTTTTTTTATATATACAAGATTTTCTGTAAAAAAAAAACCAAGTTTATCTGACAGCAAGACTTATCAGATATTGTGTTTGTGGTTTCACCACATGTGGAGACATAAGTCCGTACATTCACAGAGAGACTCCCCACCCAAATATTGTCAAATGAAATTTACTGGATATGAAAACAATGATGGTCAAAGGTTACACTGCACACCCAAGATCTTAAAATTTATGCTACTAGACCACAAAAGCATCACTGTTAAATCAAAGATAATAGTGTCTTCTCCACACCCCATGTCTGAACATTTCAAGATATTTCATAGAGCTGTTCCAACTCTAACCAAAAAGAAATGATGAAACGTGTTCCTGTAGACGGGTTCATGTTTTTGTCTATGCATCATAACATCTTGATAAAATCACCTCACCCGTCTCTGAGTGTGTTTTCCTCATATCAGATGCTCATAATCAGAACCATTGTTGTTGTGGTGAATGGCTCCCCTGTACCCGTGTTGTTGTCTGTCACAGAAAACACAGAATAGCCTCAGTCAGCCATTTTTACTGTAACAGTCTGGGAAGAGACAAAAACATGCTCTGAAAACGTAACATTATGTCTGCTTCAGTAGGTAGATCAAGACTCTGCTTCTCTTCCGTGCGTTCTTCTCGTGTGGAGCCAGTCCTTTTCCCCCCAAAGTTGTAGTTTTAGCCCAAAGTAGACCAGCAGCTGTGTTTGGACAGAAAAAAATCCTCCAGTAAAAACAACGAGGATACTACTGCCAGTGACGTCATTGTAATTATTTTTTTTCACCTTGAACTGAACTCAGTTTGGTACTTAAAAATGTGTTTGTGTGGGCTTGTTAGGATGTCAAGTTTGATGGTTCAGCTGGAGTGAATCTGTTTTTTTCTTTTCAAAGTGAAAGGAGAAAAAAGAAATAGACCTTTTGTAAGATGGAAGATCAAATAAGTGGTAAAACATTATTCCCCCAGCTGTTAAATTATATGTATCTAAAACCAAAAGATCACTTTAAGACAACAATCATTAACTACAATTGCGTAAGGGCCATTTCTTTTCTGTTTTTGGGGCTGTCTTGTGGTTCATCTCTGGGTTTTGCACTAAAATACTCAAACTCCAAGATGAAATACCCCTAACTGAAGGCCGACAGTTCGATTTGTATAAAATGGGTCAAAGAATATGTCATTCCCGGTGAAATTCTTCCAATCTCAATTGACCTTTCGCAAAAGCCCCACATCCCTTAGTTACTGTTGCTATAGCCCGTCAAGCTTCTAGACCGGGGTTCAGCAGGTAAGTTTGGCCTTGGGCCAAAATTTTTCCAAGCAACTGAATGGTGGGCCAAAACATCACATCAATCAGAAACATGTTTTCTTTCTTTCGCTCTCTCTTTTTAAAACAAAAACCTTTTCCCTTATCTATAGGCTACTTTTATATTGTGTGAATACAAAATGTAGGCTAATTTAAGAAAGTAATTTGTTTTAAATAAAGTCACTTTATTTCTCAGACTATGGGACTGTATGCTCGTGATAACCACTTCTTTGAGCCCAACTGTAATAAAGCTTTCTAAAAAAAGATTTTTAGGATTGGGCTATGATTGTCGTTTTTTGTGATAGCAGCTAAATAATTGTGCTTTTTTTTTTAAATAGTCCTTTTCAGGGACGTGCTGGGGCTGAAAATCTGCCCAGGAATTTTTTGGATCAGACCGGCCGAATGTCGTTCATTAGAGCGCGGGGCGGGGGTGTGATAGTGGTGCTGATTGATATTTTCAGCCTCCCCCACTAACACAAGATACTGTGCTGCGGCCGCCGGCCAACTAATTTTGTCAGCTGCGCAGCCGTGATGTCCGCGATTGCGGTGGCTTGTGTTCGTCCAACTGAAGGCGGCTGATGATTGATATCTTCAGTGGCGCGCGCTGCGGTTGCCTGGCCATCTAGGTGTGCTGGCCGTTTAGGAGCTTTCCCGTTTTCCCCAATGGCCGGCACGTCCCTGCCTCTTTTGAATCAGATTTTCAATTTCATCTAGCGGGCCAGATATTATTGGAGACGGGCCAGTTTTGGCCCATGGGCCGTTATTTGCCGACCGCTGTTCTAGACGCTAACGGAGTATCAACACTGTCATGAAGGGGAGAAGTGTACCGGAGTGTTTCGGTGGCTTTTTTAAAAAATTTGTTTATTTGGCAGGGACATTGCAATTGTACATCATCACAAAAAACTATTTGCAGCTGATGCCATGCAAGTGGAGTTTATAGCCAAGGCTTATTCTCAACTCCTGTCCCTGGTTAGGCCTTTCTACGTTACATAAAACAAGTAATTACAACACATAAAAACACAAGAAATTACAGAGAAACATTAATAAAATCTATTCCAAAAACAAACTACTATTAAAAACTAATACTATTAAAATAATACTCAAATAAATAAATAAATAGATAAATCCTTTTTCACATGCACACAGTATTCTTTAAAAATGGGTGCAGGATTGTTTTGTTTTTAGACAACTTAAGCCTGGTGGTGCAGATATTGAACTCAGTGATGGTCTTGAGTTCAGATGGTAGCAAATGCCACATCTTTGCACTATTATAACAGAAGGAGGACTGACCAAATGAAGTTCTGCAGTGAGGAAGTATACAGTTCTTATGTCAGGGACCCCATGTGGCTCTGCTGCTGTTCTGTTTCTGGACAAAAGGTGCTAGGTCATCAATACATTTGAATATTAATTTCAGAAAGTACAAGTTACTGAAACCTTCAAAGCTCAGCAGTTTGTACTTCTCAAGAAAGGAGCAATGCTTGTGCGATATCCTCCAGATCCAGGCAAAAAGGGTTACAATAAGCAGTGGAGGGCTATATTCAAGATATTAAAATAAGCAATGAAGGAGGCACAACAACTATCAAGGCGAAATCCTACCGATCAATGTAAAAAATGGAGAAACGCCATTTACCCCCTTTACCTGAAATGCAACGAGCACAGCCTTGTGGGTCAGTCATGCTCTTGCACTGCCGGGAAAGTTCTCTTATGTTTGACTAGGATTGTTAAAATATGTTTCTCTGTGTCCACATCCTCCATGAACATATAAGAGCGTTACCACAGGGATCCTAATAAAACAAACAAGCTGTTAAGTAAGGATACTCGGGATGCTGGCTGTCTATTCACAACACGTTACATAAAAGATGACAACAAAGTAAGATTAAATTGCCCTTTATTGCACTGTATTCAACTTTGATGTAAACTGACAAAACATAATGTTACAGAGATTCTTGTTGGCTTAGCTTTACCTTGGAGCAGACACACGTATGCTTATTACTTTTCGTGACATTTAGCTGGAGTGGAGCCTTCCACTCTGTTTGATCCATCATAGGCACCACTCCAGTTGTGTTTTTGGAAAGAATATGACTCCCCCAGCCAAATGCTTTGGGTATCTACCTACTGTCCGACTTATAAATGCCATATGCACGGCGCTTCACCACTTTACTTGTTGGAGATCCGCAGTGCTGCAGCTTGATGGACCTTGTTTACATAGTAACGGTTGCTATGATTTATGATTGGACAACGACCGCCTGGGGGCAGGATTTAGCAAAAGGTCAATTGCTTTTGGACATTGTTAAAAGCTTTGGGATTTCCTGGCCCTTAACACTAATGATTTGGACCAGGGGCCTATAGCACGAAGGTTAACCCTTGTTTATCAGTAGCACAAACCCGGTTCATTTCTTATCAGCGTAGATCGCCATGGTGACTTACTCTGAACAGCTAACCTGCTCCAGAGCAGGATAAGCTGGAGGTTGAATCTGATCCTGTAAAATGACCCTCGCACTAGCCAATCAGCTTCTCCATACATTGGCCTGTGCGAGAAAGGACGTCCCAACGCGTTATGAGAGGTACTGGCTCTGCCCGGACATCTACCTGGTGGGTATGATCTGGACAAAAAAAAAATGTTGATCAGGCCCTGTACACTGATAAACAGGAAACTTTGCACATGTGATCTGGACCTTAACATTGGTATAGAATTGGATACTGATGTTCTGGACCTAGATGTTGATGATCTGGACCCAGGTCCATTTCAGCTAACCAGCTTCAGCTGCATTTTAATGTCTTCAGTTTGACTAACATTTAATGAGATATATGCTCCACAAAGTGGTGAAAACTTCACAGCAACTATAACATAAAAGTTGTCCTTAGAAACAATTTATCAGTTACACACATTTATTTTATTTCTTTTAATTGAACTTTTGTTTAACCTGGTTGGTCCCATTGAGATTAAAAACTCTTTTTCAAAGGAGGCCTGGCCAAGACAGGTAACAGCAAAAACCCACAAAGTTTCATACAGAATCCAAAGAGATAAAAACAATTTACTAGCACATCATTATGGATTAGAAACCAAACATCTGTGAGCCATATCTTTGGATCATTTGTTCAACGGCCCAGCTAAAAACACCAGCATCTTCTAGAATCTGCTTCCATGTTTTCCATTTTTGATTTAAAGGGACTGTGAGGAGAATCTGTTTCCGGTGACATTAAAGGGCAACTCTGTTTTTTTGACACCTGGACCTTATTTATAGGTGTGTGCATGCTCATATACTCACTCAGACAAACATCGTGCAGCTTGGAGTCCTTCAGAAGTTATTTAGATCCAACCGATTTGCTTGCGACTTAGCGGGGGCCACGGCAATGGAGCTTCAGCGTGGGACGTAATCTCTGCAAAATCGCTCGTCTCTACCACAGCCCGGTTGGTCATTGCAGAGAAATTCTCCAGAGTAGTCAGACATATATTCCTGGATAGATCCATACGCGTGTCAGCTGGTCTCGAGTCCCACTCTGAGCAGCAAACACACTCCTCTTCTGTTGCCATAGGCGAACACTGTCCACAAGCGCACCACCAGTTCGCATTGAGTCGTGGACGTGCTCCTGTTTGTTGTTCTCGAGCCAGCTGTTCGTCTCTCTCCCTCCGCATTCTTCTTTCATTGAGCTCCTCGTCCATGTACTCAGGCTCACACCGGTAAGGACAACCGTCAAACCCGAAGTCGTAGTCTGACTCTTCGACATCAGATAAATATTCTTCCATGTTGCTCGGCAATGCCGGCAAAAAGTACATCAGCTGTACCTTTGTGGCGCGCGGCTATGACGTCATCAAAAGTTTGTTTACCAGGTCAGCTGACCCACCTGAAGACGGTAGATGAGCTGACTTTATGATAACACTGGAGATGGATGAAAAAATATAGCCGAAATGAGTGATTTTGCAGAGATTATGTCTCGCGCTGAAGCTCCCTTGCCGTGGTCCCCGCTAAGTGCTAAAGCTAAATCGGTTGGATCTAAATAACTTCTGAAGGACTCCGAACTGCACGATGTTTGTCTGAGTGAATATATGATCATGCACACACCTATAAATAAGGTCCAGGTGTCAAAAAACCAGAGTTGCCCTTTAAGACTCTGCTACCCATGAGCACGCGCGGTGCTCATGGGAATGCTGCGTTCCAATAACCTCGGAACTGGGAGTGACATCACCTCCGACTTATTGGCGTTCCAGTTGAAGTCGGGAAAAAAACATGCTGATCTACCAGGCTATTGTTAGCTGTTGTTAGCACGTCCTGTGTTGTTGTATGAAGAATGTGATTATCACTATGGCAGCATTTTTGTAAATCTAAGGCTAACAATACTAGCTGATCTAGAGCGACACACCCCAGTCAGAAGTGCAAATAAATTGATTATTACAGGAGCTAAATAACTGTTCACACTGGGGGCATCCATCTTCGATTGTCAACTCGGGGGTGGCGAGGTTTCACAGAGTTCCCAGTAGGAAATTCCGACCTCAGGGGGCGTTCCAGTTGCAGTTTCCTACTTGGAACTTGGAAATTCCTACTTCCGAGTACAACTGGAACGCACCACAAGCCAAAGCGCTTCTTACAGCCCGGTGCTCTAAGATTTGTCTGAATTATATAAATTTGCTCTAGTTTTAATTGTCTTGTTCCTGAAGTTGAGTATCCAGGCCAGTCCAGCCCTGTCTGACCCGACTGTGAAGCTAAGGAATAGCATTTATAGATAACCTATTTTGATGCTATAAAACTCATCTTAAAGTGTGTATTTCGATCAGGCATATATCTAAAAGTGAGACTTTTTTGTAATTACTTAGAAACACTTCACAGTCCCTTTAAAAACATTCAAGGACACCAGGCCTTGAGCTTCAAGTCACTCTGCAAAAGATTCCAGTCTGAGGGTGCAGAGTACCCAAACAATTTCAGTCCATGAACTAACATGACTAAGGACTTGTCCAGATGGGCCTTATTGTATGTGGTTGTGACCAAACCACCATAACAGACACTTTCTGTTTATCATGAACAGGTAGATGTACTTTTGTAAGTTCTTTTTATCCGGTGTACTTTCTGACAATAACGATCAATGGTAGGTTCATAATGCTCACCTAAAATCAATTTAAGTACTTGTTTCGATGGGGTACATGCTATAAAATCTGTAAATCTCAGTTCAAACAGAATCTTGTAAGCTCCTGAAATGCTTTATGGTGAGATTTAAGAACACTTAATGCATCTGCTGAGGTGCTGCTGAGGATTGTTTGGACACTGAACTTCAACTGGATGATGAACGGCATCAACAGGCACCAAGAAACGGCACAAGGGAGGGAGGGAGAAATACGAGGGCTGATGAAAGATGAGCAATAAAGTGTAATAATTACACAAAAGGGGAGACAACACAAGGAAAATACAGGGAGGGAGGTGGAGAAAGAGGCAGAGGAGGAGTTATTTTAGAAGACAGAGAGTGATGAGGTAGTGACAGGGTAGAGGAAGTGAGGGGGCGTAAAGATGTTCGGTACAGGGATGATGGGAAAATAAGAGAGTGAAGGAGCAGAAAGACGAGCCTCTGATTGGCAGACAGCCTTTAACTGCATGTTCTGTCCTGACATTTAAGTGGGGGGAGATTACTTTTTCACATAGGGCCAGGTTAGTTTTGGATTAGGGATGTAACGATATGAAAGTTTCATATCACAGTTATCATTATTATCGCGATATTTATAATAATTTGTGAATTTGGAGCGCATTTGTTTGGAGAGGTCGATGCGCGCGCATCGCAGTCTAACAAAACTATGTATACAGCTGATCTAGAGCGACACACCCCAGTCAGAAGTGCAAATAAATTGATTATTACAGGAGCTAAATAACTGTTCACACTGGGGGCATCCATCTTCGATTGTCAACTCGGGGGTGGCGAGGTTTGACTGAGTTCCCAGTAGGAAATTCAGACTTCAGGGGACGTTCCAGCTGCAGTTTCCTACTCGGAACTTGGAAATTCCTACTTCTGACTACAACTGGAACGCACCAAAAGACGTCTGCAAGCCAAAGCGTGTGTTTGTTGTGATGCAGCTCAGACCTTCCTCAGAACTCTGCATTGCTTTACAACTTTTTTTCAGCAACTTACAGGATGCAAAGCCACGAGGTAATATATCTCTTTCCCGTTACGTAGTGGTAGTTTTTGATGTGTGACAACAAGCAATTTTTGGAAAACTTAGTATCGTAGTTTTGTAGCCGGCTATATATCGCTACTTACAACCCAGTGCTCTAAGTCGTGTCTGAATAATATAAATTTGCTCTAGTTTTAATTGTCTTGTTCCTGAAGTTGAGTATCCAGGCCAGTCCAGCCCTGTCCGACCTGACCGTGAAGCTAAGGAATAGCATTTATAGATAACCTATTTTGATGCTATAAAACTCATCTTAAAGTGTGTATTTGGATCAGGCATATATCCAAAAGTGAGACTTTTTTGTAATTACTTAGAAACTCCTTACGGTCCATTTAACCAGTAACCATTACATCCCTAGTTTGGATAGCTTTTCCTCTCAAACGATAAAACAGTAATTTAAAAACTGCTTTTTGTAATTCCTCATGTTTCTTTGTTTGCTATTAAAATTTGTCAGAGAATATAAAACATCCAAGTGTAACGAAAAAACAAATTAAATCTATAAGGGGTGAATACTTTTTTCACAGCAGTGTTAAGATAACGCACCAAAACTGTAAAGAATAAGAAAGTCATTCCATCTTAAAAATGTCCTTAAATGTCCTGCTTTTCCAAATTACAACAGTTTTTTTTTTTTGTTTGGCCCTTGTAGATGTCACATCTATCATCACATCTGTCTCTGACAAGCAGAGGTGATACAGAGGCTGTTAAAATACACAAACATAGTAGGAGGAGGAGAGCGGCAAAAAGAAAGAGAGGGAGGATTTCCGTGAGCTCTGAAAATAGGGAGAGGATTAAGACACATTATGGATGGATTATTTTAAAGGTCAAGGTATTTATAGTATATTACCAGTTCAAAAGTTCCCCCTGCAATGCAAACATCACATTTATCTTCAGCATCTATGTTATTCCACACTATTTTTTTGGCTATGTTAAATACTTATGCAAAAAAACACTCCTAAATAAAACGCATTGTTCTTTCACAAGCTTCCCATAAAGAAATTTAGCAGGAAATAACATTAAAAAAATGTCACAACATCATAAACACACTCACTATTAGAATTTAATTGAAACATGCTGGGTCAGTTTAGATATGAAGATGCCTTCTCCTGCAGTTTCTGATCAGGTTATTGTCATAGCCCTCCTCAGAGCCCTGACGTCCAAGAAGCCACGTATGATCCTGGATCAGAAAATATATGGGCTCAAAATCCAGATGAGTTTGGCTATAACAGCAGGAAACTGCAGACTTTAAGGTCCACATGTACATGATGTTCAGGATATTCAGTACAGAGCAGGCCTTAGGAAAAAAAAAATACTTTACCATAAACTGAGGCTAAATTGATTTTATACTTTCATACGCTGCATAAAAGAAAGTAAATCACAGATGCATTTGCTCACTCCATGAATGCACTATCCTTACAAGTTGTATCTCGTTAAAGGATGAGTAATTAGACTTTCCTTTGATATAAAGTACAATAAATGTTTTGTTATTAAAAAGGAGGAACAACTATTCAAACATGGTCTCCAAACGCTTTTTTAGAGGGGTATCGATGGGCATTGCTAAAGAGATGTCCCCACAGCCCTGGTGGTGCGTTGGTTGTTGCTGCCTGTTGGTCTACAGGGTTAAGTTGTGGAAACTGTGTGCTTGTCAGGACATCATCAGATCTCAGAATAAAGTGTCAGAACTCAGATGAGGACGCATCAAGTCTTTGGAAAACATCAGTCATATTTCAAACTTGAGGCAGAAAGCCCACAGGAGAAAAAGCTTCAGAAAAAGAGATTGAATCGTCACAAAATAAGGCACCTGGAAACATCACAGATAATAAAAAAAACACAAAGAAATCTTGAGGGGAAAACGTCCCAGATGAGAGGGTTAAAGAAAAAATACTCCAAAAATATGCTCTTAAAAGTCCCTGACAAGAGGGCTGATAGAAAGGTCTCAGGAAAGAAGGTCTGAGATGAAACATCTCGTGAAGTAAATCAGAGAAAGGCATAAAAAAGATCTCAAAAAATGATAACAGAAAAGAGTGAAAAGACAATTCATTTGTACACCTGAACCCTTTGACTGGCATTGTAACCATGCGGTTGACTTTATGCCACCACTGTATTTAAAACTCTGAGAGGCCATCATAGTTTGCTTTCCTTGTTTACTACTCTGTAAAGTTTTTGTAACACTAGTATGTATCCACTGGGTGAAATAAAATGGTTCAAAAACCAGAAAAAATAAGAACTGATTCACTCCTCAGAAATCTAACAGCAAGAGTAAGAAACAATCCTTTCAATCTTTTTTCTTTGCAGCTCGACCGTGTTCCAACCGGCCACGTCAGCATTAGAGATTCAGAAATTTGTGCTGAAAAGCTTTGAGTTTGTTAGAGTACAGGTAGTATCACGCCTTGTGCGCCTCTAGTTGATTTAAGTTGTTTGGATTGTTGTTCTGAATATTGTTTGTAAAATAAATTACACCGTTTGACGGTTAAACCTTCAGAAAGACTCCCATGGCTGCTTGGGACTCAGTAGAAACAGACTTTTCATGTTGTGTCTTGACCACTCCTAGACGGGGCATAACACACTATGAAAATACAAACAGAATTGTTTGTAAATGGAATAATCTATTCCTGTCCAGGAAGACAGGATATCATATCTGCTTCATGATTGGGTCATCTGAAAATAAACCTGAAATGTTGCTGAATGAAGAGGCAGAGACGCAATTTTACCAACAAATAATTTGTTGGAAAGATATTTCTTGGTTTTGAAGCCAAAGGGTTAAAGCTGGGGTTGGTTATCTGATTTAAATAGACTTTTTGTAATACTGGTTAAAATGGTCTTTATGACCCGATGGCAATCAATTCATAATGTGTTCTTAAAATAGAGCCAAAAATATCCACTATCTACAGCAGGAGTAAAACAGGGAAAACAACCAATAAACATGCCGTGTCCCCTGTTGTTAAACCAATCAAATCCTGTCGCCATTTTGCCTGCCTGCTGTGCCTACATTTCACTGTTGTGCACAGACTCGGTTCGTGTAGCCGAGCTGAGAGGGATCAGAGTCCGCTGGAGAATACTTACCTTTCAAGTTTAGGCTTTGAAAATAAGGGAAGCCCGCTACGAGCCATCCCACAACCCCAACCAAGCTCCAGTATCCCTCACATTTTAAGACAGGTGTACAAGAAATCTAAAATGAACACTTCGTTTTTCTTGGTTCGTTCTGTTGACTCTAATCTGACGACAGCTGCCACCCAGGCTAATGCAGGTGGACGTTCTCGCAAGGCTTCTTCTTTGGTTTTACGGCGGTTGGCATCCATCATTTTGGAGCATTACAGCCCCATTCAGGCTAGAGACAGAGTTCAGTTTGGAGAGGCAGAGGAACGTTTTTATTATTATATCGTCACACGGGAGATTTACGGGAGAATACTGATACAGGAGGACGTCAGGAAAGAGGATAAAATACGTAGAATAGGGTCGTTTCATGGCCAAAACGGGAGACTTGACAGCTATGTGGAGAATGGCAGAGGAACTACCTATACCCCGATCAACATGGGGCTGTGAGCACTAACTAACTTTACATGTTTGTTTTTTTACTTTACTATGATAAAGTTTTGGTGTTTTCTTACTGCTGACTGAGACATGACTTGGTGTAGTGTAAAACAAACACGTTGTGCTGAGGGTTTGGAGTTGAATCAATCTTAGTAGAGTAGGGTTGGGAGGGGCTAGACACAGTCCTGAGGAGATGCTACATTCATGCTAGTTTTCCAAAATTACCAACCCCAGCTTTAACTGAAATTTTTCTTTAAAATGTTGAAAAATTGAATCAAGGAGGCTGAATTACAGTTTCTAAACGTGCATTCATACCTGCAAATCATGGAGCGTATCTTTAAATTCTTAAACTATTTCAGTGTTCGTGCACAGTTGGGAGAACCATATTGATGCAGGAGTGTTGAAATCACAATAAACCACCCCCTAGCCTTGAACACAATGATGAGTTTCTTTAACCAGCCACGACTTAATGAAAGTGTATTGAAGTGTAAGAAGGTGTGTTGAGGATGTGGAGCGGGGGAGGAAAGGATTGGACAACGACAGGAAAAGGTGTGGAGAGGAATGGGGGAATGTCTCGGGTTTAGACTGACAGGAGGATATGGCTATGCTGACTGCACTCTGTCTCTTCCCCCATAGATACACATGCTATAGAGTAAACTAAGCTCAACCTCACAGGTCATGAACCCTGTTGTTTTTTCTTTTCTGTGTTCTTTCTTAGTCGTTGAAGTGGTTTCCTCTGCAAACGTTGAGTGTGGCCTGCAGCTTACAGAGTGGCTGTTCTCACCAGAGTAATGAGTGCACATCAGCTGGGTGCTGAAAATGTAATTGGTTCAGGCTAAGATGATGAAACATGGTGTTCAAATGGTTCCTCGGGGCTTTATCTCTAATCAGGCTCTTTGGTCGTATTGATTCTGCTCTGTACTCTTTAATAAAAAAGCCCCTAAAGACCTTGTGAGAGAGGCGAGATAATCACAGAAGGAGAAATAAAGACATCAGAGACAAAAAAACAATGTGGTTTAGCTGTTTCCTGTCCTAAAAGAAGAGACAATACAAAATGTTCTTACCACAGAGTTAACTGCCATAGCATGTATCTTTTTATTTAGTGTACTATTTGACCCACTTTACTGCAAACACATATTTAATTGTATTTATACGTCACAAAATGCATGTAAATATTGTTTTAGTGTTAACTATAGGAGTGGTGTTCTCTGGGAGTTTCAGTTTAACCACTCGTGTAAACGTGTGGGAGGATTAGCTGTGAACAGAACAATGTCATCAGCACAAGAACAGTACACTTTGTTCAAAGATGTACAACTTTAACCATCTAGTTCATCCTGTGGTTTACAGGGGAAAAAAAATTTGGTTACTGTGTTAATGCAAATCATGGTTGAGCAACTGGTGGCTTTGGTTCGGCAAACAGAGAAATAATCTCCTGGCATGTCTGAGCGTCCGCAGTGAACATTAGACCACAGACCTCGAAAGATGAAGCTATGTCAGTTCCTGCGGTGGAACGGTTAGACACAGTTCTGTGCAGGGCTGAAGTAGAGATTATGAGCACACCCAAATTCAATGTCTGAGAAGATTTTTGGCCAATAGACTTTGTTTTTGAAACCCCTTTTTATTGAGGGTTTTACAGATGTGGCATATACCTTCAAATTAGTAAAAGGAAAGAAAAACAATCAATGACAGAGAAAAAAATAAAATACAGTTGGCAAGAAATATCTTTTCCAACTCAAGATTCTGTCAACTTACACTGCCTCCACAATTCATTATGACCACAACATTTTCAACCTCATATGCCCACTTAATTCTAATAAATTAAATAAGAGAATACATAATACAGGAAACAGGTGAATAATAAAAAAGGGGGAAAAAATTACAGGAAGGGCTATTCAATTAGAAATTCAGTCGGGCCAGATTTTCAGACTTGGGACATGAGCTGGGCCGCATATCTTTGACAGATAGTGAGCAAATTAAACCACGTAAAATAAACATAAATAGATAACAAACACGCTGGATGTTTATTAATTTATTACGTTAAGAGACGTCTTTAGTTCACAACTGATTGAAGTGTGTTTGCTTTTGCTTAGGTAAATGATTAGCTTAAAAAAGTTGAGAAATGCATTCACTTGAAATATTTGGAAATATTAAATAGCAGCTGAATCTTTTCATACATCAACAGATGTGTCTGAAAAAACACAGCATATTATTATAAGATTATGAAGGTAGTGAACATCCTTGGACCCCGTGCACATTCAAAACTTCTAAAAACATTCTACAATCTGCACAAAACTTTCAAAATAGAGTTGAAAAAGTCTCCATTAATAAAGAGACAGTTTGTCATATTTTGCATGAAATTTGTTAATAAAATGTGTATCGAAGCTGTCCCACAAATTCTGAGAAAAAGTAACAAATGCAAGTAAAACCAAATAATTTTCCAATGATTATGAAGTAGTTAGCAGTGAGCTAAACCTGTCACTTATTGGAGACTTATATGCCCCAGTCACACATTCCTGTTTCTCATAGCGATTGTGCACGACTGTACACAATTGACAAGGCTGGTGTGATCGCTATGAAACAACTGTCTCACCCCTGGACACACCCCGTAAATACACCATCAGTAGAGCTTCTACAGCGCTTCCGGGGTGTTCTTCCTGCTCAAGTTGGGTTAATACAATGATATGACGAGGATTCCATGAGTTTCCATCCCGCTGACACACTCCGCTGGAGCTCAGTTCGCGTCACGTAAGCCTTGACTGAGTCCTGTTGTTTGCGCAGTCTTGAACGGGACACAGTCAGGGCACAAACTGATACATCCTTGTCAGTCCTCCTCAGAAAGCTTTTAGGATTTTCAGGATTGAGCTCGGTACATGCCACGCTAATACCGTTCGCCTTAGGACTGCATTAGAAACAGGAATGTGTGACTGGGGCTACAGCAATTGTGTGTGAATACCAAGCCTTTAATATCTAACACGCAGCGTAACTGAGGGCCATATGGTTTTAGCTTCATGTTAATAGCCTAAGATGCTTTTGTTGAAAGTTTGAGTCACTGTTACAGTGTTAAGGTGCTTACACAACTGATGCTACTTGTACTACCTCAGCGATCACTCTCCATGCAAAGTTAATGTACGGCCGCGATTGGGCGTGGCTAACCTTTCCCGCGATGCGATTGCTGCTTACAAGACGATCACTTCAAGCAATGACCTTGGTGGAGAGTTTTCGAAACACTCCTCCATGAAGCTTTGTGTAAACCAGAGACAGACTGTTTCAGGGTGAAACGCTTATATCACCACATATGCAGGACTCTTTAACATGAAGGTTGCGTGCGCAGACCAGGAACAACAACAACTACAGAGTAACATGTGAGCTGCTTACTGTGCTCGGTTTGTTATCCAAACAAATTTGTTGTCCAGGCAAGAAACTCCTGCGTCTTCGTGCGTCCACTCTTCATTGTTGTTTGTGAAAAGTTTTTCTTCTTCGTACGTGTGTTGTTGCAGCACTGCCTCTCTGCAAACCTACATCGCCATCTACTGAACTGGCATGCACACCACAGCGGTTTCATTCGTTTCCAGCATCCCCGTCTGAACATGGATCGACTTTGAATACGCAAAGGAAAAACCTTTGCGTTTTAGGTCACAATTAACCTGACAAACCAGATGGACAGCTCAATATATCTGCCACAGAAATATTTCACTAGTCCATCTGGGTAGGAGCCCTTTAAATTTGTTTTCAGGGGCAGAACGTAAAAAAAACACAAGCTTGTGATTGGACAATTGTTTGGCTCGTCACATTGATCACAGACTAATCCACATCAAGCAGGGTTCCTCTTAAAATGTAGCATACATAGCAGCTAACTTAGCTGCTAACAGCTAACAACAGTTAATGAATGTTAGCTGTTAGCCGCTAACTTAGTTGGTAACAGTAAACAACAGTTAATGACCGTTAGCTGCTCTCCACTAACTTAGCTGCTAACAGCTGACGGCCTTATACTATCGTCTTACACTAAACTGTAGCACACAGATGATTCATTTAACACTTATATGCGACACGAACCTCGTCAAAGACAATCCCTACAAGTAAACTTCTGAGGAGGGCAGATTTTGCCAAGTTTCACTAAGTATCCATGAGGACATTAGGCTAATTGGCATGTCTGTTCTCAACTTCCAGTTCTCAACTTCCGGTTGTCGTCACGTCCGCATTCTGCTGCTCCCGCCTCTCTTCCCTGATTGGGCCATTAAGAATTCAGCCGAGTGAATTCGTTGGACAACGGAGGCTGGCAAGACGGACCTGCAGGATTTTAGAATCAGGCAGGTCCGTCTGCTCTGTAAGGCTAGGTCACAGTGTCTCCGTGTAAACAGGGCCTTAGAGTGAAAATAGATCCACGGGCATGTACCACAGCGTACACCTCCAGTGGAAGGTCAGAACATGACATATATGTAAAGAAATAGTCCCTCTCTGTCCTGTCAGCAAACTTCAGGGATAAGAATAGTCTTGTTTCAGCATGAGGCTTAAAGCTGATCCTTGAGGAACGCCTTTAAATCTGAGTGCTAAGTCTTTGATTTGTAGTTCCCCTGCCTAACAGACTGCAGGAGCTGCTCGATGTACTCAACCTTTTTGACACTATTTTCCACTTGTGAGACGGTTGACCCTGATCTCGAAGCGACTTGGGTGAAGGTCTTAGTTTGACGCGTCCGGTGGAGCAAGAGGGTGAACTCAGAAGAATCTATCTGAAATATCTTAGAGATTTTTTCAGTGCTGTACAGAAATGTTTACTCCAGGACAGTGTTAACTTTTTTTTTTTTTTTGTTTTAATGTATTTTTTGGGCATTTTGTGCCTTTATTGATAGGAGAGAGACAGTGGATAGGTTTGTGAAAGGGGGAGAGAGAGCAGGGGAAGACACTCTGCAAACTGGTCACAGGTGGGATTCGAACCTGGACCGGCAGAAGCAAGTACATGGGGTGCCTGGTTGCTAACCACTCCGCCAAACCAGCACCCCGTGGACAGTGTTAACTTTTTAAACTTTTTAATGGGTCTTTTCAGGCTTGGACTGCTGTCATGAGGTGTCAAACTCCCTAAATGCAGCCATTTAACAGCTAAAAACAGAAGACTTTGCTTTTATACAGCAGCCCTTTCTGACTGGCTCGGAAAAAAAAGTGCTAAAAGCCTCCCTGAATAAATTAAAGGTCAAGAAACTAATGTGTCCCGAGGGCACAGGGTGCAGTGGAGCTGCCAGTACACTGCAGACATGCAATATTCACTGAAGGCCGTTCCCTGCACTCTGATTGGTTACTGTCTTGCTGTGACGTCATAAGGGGCTTGCTCATAAAAAGGGCGACAGGCTCAGCTGCTTCAAAAGGGCAAGTGTGGTGGAGGGCTCACTGAGTGTGTGTTTATGCATGAGCGTGTGCGGGAAAGAGAGCGAGCGTCACAGCGTGTGAGTGTGTTTGTGTGTCACACTCAACACCAGACACACATAACTCAGCAGAAGAGGAAGAGACACCAACAAAACTGCTGACAAACACATTATAATGGTCCTTTGTGTTGAGGAGTTTAAAGTGTTGGGATTATTTATTCACTGGATTATACAGCAGGAAAAGGAGCATGGAGGTAGGTCAGTTAACTGCAAGTATAATATCTGCTTTATGTTTATTATTTATTTTGTTGTGTTTTAACAAATGCAACTTTATGCTGTTGTGTTAATCTGTTATGAAAATGCAACAAAAACCTGTTTGAGGTGCCAGTTTAGTGTTTTGAATGATCAGTTTGCCCACTGATTTCTACATTAATAAAGCTTAAAATGCTCTTGTAAAGTTACACAGTTATTATTTTCAAAGCCTTTAACTAAATGTGATTTTAGACTCTTTTTAGATGTGCTAGAGTGTATTTTAGTTCAGCACTCAAAATAAAAAAGGAAGTTATTTGCCAAAATATTTGTTGATTGGTAGATTTTGTAATAAAGCAAGCAAAACACAGACATTGATCTGATGTCAGGATGCTGACAGAAAGTCATCCCCTCCTCAAGAAATGTTAAGGTTGGTGTTCCAACAATGGGGTTATGTTTTTGCTGGCATTTGTTTGTTCGTTTGTTCACAAGATAACTTAAAAAGTTATTAACAGGTTTTAGCTAAATTTATTTAGATTTTCAGGGTCTGTTGGGCATGGCACAAGCACAATAATTGATATTAAAAGAGATCTGAATACGGATGCAGGATTTGCATAATGAACAGCTTATGCATGTCTTTATTATGGCTTGTCTTAAACGTATCTTCTCTACTGCTGTATGTCCTGTATATAAATGCAGAGTTCATGTTGTTCTGTGTATTCGTCATCTTGCTACTGCCTGTTACTGTTACTTTATGTACAATATTTATTTCAAGATTGCACACACGCGTAGAAAAACATTACATAAACCTGCCGGGAAGACAGATGGAAATTAGCCTGGGGTAAAGTCTGGCACATTTGCATGTTAATGTTCATTAATGTGCACTGTCCTCTATATAAATAAGCTACAAAAATAACCAAACATTTACCCTAAGAACTTGTTAACATTGCATGAAGGGCAGTTTTCCACATTTTCAATAAAAACTCTGAAAGTTTTCAGCAGATTTTAATCATGCTATGTTCACACTGTTCATAGAATGTAGGTCATGGCACAAGAGGGAAGTGATTAGATTTCAGTGGTGATCTGGATCCAAATGTGATTCCAGGAATTCTTTTTTTCCAGGAATTGTAAACTTTTCCACATTTTTGACAGAAATTGCCTGAAAATGTTGGGGATACCTTTTAGGGGGTTGTGCTCTTGGAGCACTTCCAGTGTTATGATACATAATTGGTCTTTCAATTTACAGAAATGTGGTAGTTGTACATGTGTAGAAATATAATGTTACGTTCAGTCCTGATGTAATATTTCAGTGGCATTCAAATATGTCCACCTAATATGTAGGGAATTAAGGAAATTAAGGTCTTTTATTGATACCAAGAACATTATCATTTATGTTCTTGATTCCAGTTCTCTATAGAGTCCAGAATATTTTTTGTAGAAAGTTTTTTTTATCTTCTGTATCAACAATGTCAGACACATGGCTCTCCTGTTATGTAATGCCATGCCGTATCAACAGATGTTTAACATGTTGCTGGTGTTCCTGAACTCCCTCTAAAATCACACAAACATTATCATGGGACTAAAAAGAGTGAAAAACATTCTCACTTGCAGATGTACATGGAGCTGTTTGTGTTATTTTAGTAAGTGGCATCAAGAATGGAATTGACAAGCAAAAAGGCAAATGATACAGAATCCTCGAGGTAGCTGGAACTGATTCTTAGCTTCAGCCAATTCTGGATTCACATTTCGAACAATGAGTAAATTTATACTTCAGCACAAGGGGAGTTTTTCTTGTTGTTTCTGCAGTGAGCACCAAGAAGAAAATAATACAATTGCAAGGAACACTGTAATCACAAGTAAAAAATCTGAATTTAATGATGGGTGGAAGATAACTGAGAAATGACCAGGTAGGATCACACTTGACTGTCCATAAAGTTTCTATGTGTTGTTTACAGTCTCACTAATCATAGCTTTAGGTCTTATTTAAGTGGAACATACTTTAATGTACAAAATGTCACATCTTAGTATTGAATTTAAAAAAAGAATCCAAAGCTTTCAATTGAGTCATGTTCTCACGATCCCAAGTAGGGATGTATATCGTTATGATTTAATGATGTAATTTTGTGTAAAAAATAAAGACTTTACAAGATAGTAAAAGATTCAACCTTTATTTTTTACCAGAAGGTAATAATAAAGCTTCAACAGAATAGAGTAATGCATTACAAATGCTTCTCACAGACAAAAAGAAAGCTAAGGAGATGGCAAAACCCGGTCATGCCACCCAACAGACTGCATGTACAGACAGACCCATATATCACTGGTGCTGTAATGATGACTACTAGGGCTGTCACTTTATATTTGATATTCGAATAACCAATCGAATATGGGGATAAATATCCGTAACCGAATAGTAAATAAATATTCAAATGTAAAATATCGAGGGTAGCGGCACATCAGGATGCCTGGAGCAGTGGACCGTTCCGTCCAATTGAGGGCGCTGTGAGCGCAGCTTGACCGTCAGACACATCCGGTGCTCTCTTGACCTCAGTAAACAAAGAGTTCCCGCTCTGAGCGGACATTAACAGCTCCGAATCATCGGAGGAGAGCTGTGTGGAAGTAGCTTTGCTTCTGCACCGTTACTAGCAAACTTAAAATTAAAGACCAAGCTGTGCGTTACGTGAAATGCGGTTTAGTCACTCGTCCACCACTTATTTGCGGCTCAGCCGTCGGCTTTTCATCCAAGCTATACAGCTGAGTGCAGCGGCGCTTCGTCAAGAGTTTAACCCCGTGTGACTGTGTTGTTTTCAGCAAGGTCTTTACCAAAGGGGCAGATTTGATTTTGGTTCTTTGATTCTTAGGTACTTATTTTTCTTTTCTTGAGTTATTTGTTTATGGCTGTTGTTTTTGTGGTAATTATATTTTTTCTTTCTGAGTAATTTGTTGATGGTTTTGTTTTTTGTGGTAAACATTTCTGTTTTTCTGAGTTGTTTATTTATGGTTGTTGCTTTATGTGGTAATCATTTTTGTTTTTCTGAGTAATTTGTTGATGGTTTTGTTTTTTGTGGTAGTTATTTTTGTTTTTCTAAGTATTATATTTATGGGTCTGTTCTTTCAGGTAATTATATCTGTTTTTTCTGAGTCTTTTATTTATAGGTTTGTTTTTTGTGGTAATCATTTTTGTTTTTCTGAGTAATATATTGACAGTTTTGTTTTTTGTGGTGGTTATTTTTGTTTTTCTGAGTAATTTGTTGATGGTTTTGTTTTTTGTGGTAGTTATTTTTGTTTTTCTAAGTATTATATTTATGGGTTTGTTTTTTCAGGTAATTATTTCTGTTTTTTTCTGAGTCATTTATTTATAGGTTTGTTTTTTGTGGTAATTATTTTTCTTATTCTGAGTTGTTTATTTATGGTTGTTACTTTATGTGGTAATTATTTTTGTTTTTTTCTGAGTTATTTATTTATGTGTTTGTTTTTTGAGGTAATCATTTTCAGAGTAATTTTCCTGTTTTTCAAAGTATTTTATAAAAAAAACAAAACATAAAAAGGGTATCATACCCTTTGTGTGACTTATTACATGCCTTACCTTTATTGACTGGTAGAAAGTTAAGGATAGGGCAATTATTTGCCAAACAGGGACTCCGATCTTTGCAGGAGACAATAGTCAGTAGTTACCATACATCCACATCAGCACAGGAGTCATCTGCAATCCTGTTCTTGCTGGATTTCAAAGTATCTCAACAATTCAGAATAAAAAACCTCAGAAAAACAGGATGTAAAAAAAATACCATGAAAAACAGCAGGATGAAGAAAAACAGAAATAATATCCACAAAAAAATAAACCCATACTACTCAGAAAAACAAAAATAATTACCAATAAACCAGATGTCCAAAAAATATATATATTTTTTTCATCAAGTAAATGCCGTACACTTCTGTAAAGAAGCGAACTGAATCATGCTGTAACTTTATCTCAGTCAAAGAGGTCTGACGTTTTACTTAAAGCTGTTGATTTACAGGATCAGCGTGGAATTTGCAAATTCTGCTGCACGTGTGCTTAAACTCTTTAGTCTGAAAACACTTAAAAAGAAACTCTGATCCTCTTTTCTTTATTCTTACAGCTGACCTCTGACCACATATCATTCATCAGAAATAAACACGCTATTTCCAGAGTGAGATCTTCTTGTCATTAAGTCTGAACAGGCTTTCATCTGCGGGGATATAATTCAGATAAATTGGACTATTTTTTAATGTTTTCAAAGAACACTTCAGCATCTATCTTCTCTCACTGTAATCTGTTTATTCCCTAAAGCACTCAGAAAGCTGGGTGTGTATCTGTGTGTAGTGTTTGCTCTGTTGAGTTATTTTTGTGTCTGAGTGCTTAGTGTAATTACTTTAAGCTCTCCTCGCCTAAATATTGGGGTGTTACTGTCTCGGTAAATCTTTGGTGTTTGGTTTTCGTCTTCAGAGAGCCACTCGTGTTTCTTTGTGGTTGTGACAGTGTGATTGTTTTAAGAGCGCGGGCAGAGCCTCCTTTACGAGCTTGACTGCACACACTTCATTGATCTGATCGATGGGGGCAGTGAACAGACACAAGCCCCCATTCCAGGGTTATCAGTGTGAAGTGTGGCAGAATGAGCTTTGAGCCATATAAAGGGTGAGGGAGTACAAAGACCACCTCATAAACATGAGAAATGTCTGTTGTTCAAACCTTGGATTGGGTTTCTATAATGCATTGTTACCTGTCAAGGGCAGAAAGTGCCTTTCTAAAATCAACAGTTCAAATTCATCATATTTCCAAGCTAAAATATTGATTTTCGTACTGACTTGGAGGCTAAATTTTCGTCAGATCTGTCAGCTGACCCACACTTGTCATTATGGTGATGTGTTGAGCTGAGATTTCAGGTTTTTACACAAATGCAGTTTTGTTTGCATGCACAGTTTAAGTGAAGCAACCATTATGATGTAGCTCTAGATTGAGAGTTAGAGAACTACAGGGTAGTATTGTGTTACTTAAAGGTGCTATGAGGAGAATCTGTTACCAGCAAAATAAAGACTCTGCTACCCATAAGCTCGTGTGGCGACTGTCGTAATGCTGCGTTCCAGTAACCTCGGAACTGGGAGTGACATCATCTCCGACTTATCGGCGTTCCAGTTGAAGTCGGTAAAAAACATGCCGATCTACCAGGCTATTGTTAGCTGTTGTTAGCACGCCCTGTGTTGTTGTTCACACATATCACATGAAGAATGTGATTATCACTATGGCAGCATTTTTGTAAATATAAGTCTAACAATACTATGTATACAGCTGATCTAGAGCGACACACCCCAGTCAGAAGTGCAAATAAATTGATTATTACAGGAGCTAAATAACTGGGGGCATCCGTCTTCCATTGTCAACTCGGGGGTGGCGAGGTTTCACCAAGTTCCCAGTAGGAAAATCAGACTTCAGGGGACGTTCCAGTTGCAGTTTCCTACTTGGAACTCGGAAATTCCTACTTCTGACTACAACTTGAACGCATCAAAAGACGTGACCCAAGCCAAAGCGTGTGTTTGTTGTGATAAATGCAGCTCAGACCTTCCTCAGAACTCTGCATTGCTTTGCAACTTCTTTTTTCAACAACTTACAGGATGCAAAGCGACGAGGTAATGTATCTCTTTCTAGTTACGTAGCGGTAGTTTTTGATGTGTGACAACAAGCAATTTTTGGAACACTTATTATCGTAGTTTTGTAGCCGGCTATATATCGCTACTTACAGCCCGGTGCTCTAAGACGTGTCTGAATAATATAAATTTGCTCTAGTTTTAATTGTCTTGTTCCCGAAGTTGAGTATCCAGGCCAGTCCAGCCCTGTCTGACCTGACCAGAAGGCTGAGGAATAGCATTTATAGATAACCTATTTTGATGCTATAAAACTCATCGATAAGTGTATATTTCGATCAGGCATATATCTAAAAGTGAGACTTTTTTGCAATTACTTAGAATCTCCTCACAGTCTCTTTAAGACCGGTCTTGGTCTTGGTCTTGTCTCGGTCTCGGACTCAGGATTTTCCATCAAGACCGATCAAGACCAGCACTGATCTGCTCTTCTTCAACATCATTAATGAGAATAAGGAAGAACACTTAGTAAAACAATAAAAAGCTTCAACACATGTGTTATGTCCCCTGTCATGATTGCAACCTTCCTGGTGTTGTGACTGCGGGACACCCCCCTTAACTGTTCAACCTTGTCATGGTTTTGAAAATAGATTTTGATGGTCTTGGTCTTGTCCTGGTCTCTGCTCTTCTCGGTCTTGGTCTCAACTCCCAAAAGTCTTGATCTTTTTTTGGTCTCGGGCAAGTCTTGGTCTCGGATAGTGTGGTGAAGTTTCTTCTTGGGGCTCTTCTGTCTCTGTGAATCCCCCTGATTATCTTCCAGCTCCTAACAGAAAGCAAAACACGGCTGCGGTAGGCAGTTTGTCCACTTCTTCTTTTTCCTGGTTATCGTGCACGCCCCCAAACTCACTCACGCACATCGCGCATGCTGAAATATATATTGAAATGTAATGTAGACGAAAATTAACACACTTTATGTAGATTTCTCTTTTTAAAAAGTAATATATCACATTAGGAAAGGAAACAGCTGGAGGTTGTTTATTTTGGGCTTGTTTTATCGACCAGGTTGCTTATTTCAGAAGCAAAATGTGGAAACACTGGGCAGGAGCTCTGATTCCACAGTGTATGTGACTTTTTGTGAAATAAAGAGCTCAAAAGAAATAACTGTTATGATCTCTGTAGCAGAACTTTTTTAGGCCTTCACATTTAGGAACAGATGTGGAGTTTTGTCCAAGGCCGAGCAATGTAAAAGTAACAGGTAACATGAAAAGTTACTTTTCATAAAGGGTAACTAAGTAAAGTAACGAGTTACTTTTGTAAGAAGTAGCGAGTAACAAGCAAATGCTACTTTTTAAAAGTAACTTCTCCAACACATCATAAAGTATGTATTAAATATGACACAACATGCTTTAAGGGGTTAACGAAGTCTTCTGTAATGAAAGCTGCTTTAAAGTGCAGCTGTGCAAATTTAACATTTAGATTCCCCAGCACTTATAAGTTAAAGAAAGGATCAGTCAGTCCTACATCCATCAAAAAGAGCATTTCTGAAGCTGTCTTTCCTAAGGTTGGCACTAACAACTCTTAATATTTTCCATGTCTGCAAAACTCAATTTTGATAGTACTTCTGCAAATGTATTTTTGTATTCACTGCAGATATATTAGAAAAATGTTTCCTTTATGGACTAGGGTCATTGAAGTGAGCTACAATGAAGTAATGTTTGTCTGTCCTGAAGTAGCCCGGTAACATTTGCTAAGAGAAGTGGCTTCTCTGGTTGGTTGGTAATCTGAAAGCAAAGAAAGGTTCAGAAACACATGTGCTGTCACAAAAAGAACAAGAATAAATAGAGTATGTGTGTAGCTAATGCTAATGCACACTGATACAAATAGAGCAGGTTTAGTCTTTATCTATTACTGCAAAGAACATATCCAGCAGTAAATAATATAAAGTACACATTTAGCTTGCTTTTCTCTGCTCTTTTGCGCACAGTAGTTAATGTAGAAACTGTCTATTAGTCATGACATAAGATTTTATGAATGAAAGAATAAGAGAAGCTGAGTTGCTGAGCTTGAAATGATCCATGATCCAGTTGTTTCTTATGGTATTTTTACTTCAGACACAATTTAAATCACACACCATAGTTCAAACAGTAGCCTGTGTGCATGTGTTTATGTGGTAGCAAAATGAAAAGAGAGAAATTCAAAGAAAAAGAGAAATTAAGCAATACAATGAGCAGCACCTGATCTTTAAAAGATTAAATACTGATACAAGCAAGGACATCCACCTTCCTGTGAACAAATCTGCCTTTATAAGGCATGAGGGCTGACAGTGGCTGGTTTTATGCATGTAATTCCAAATGTTTAAAAACTGCTCTTACCTTTTTGCTTAAAATAGTATGACTGTTAGAAAAATAACAGTGATCATTTATTTTCACTGCATTACATAATGTAATTACAGTGTAACAGCACAATTTCATTCAGGAAGGAACAAATTTGGGTAAACGATTATTTGTTTTACAAGTTGGACTGACAATCTGTTTGGCACTTAGGCTACTCTGTCTCTTTCTGAGGGTGAATGCGAGGTAGGATACCAGAGTCAAGGCACTGGAGGTGGTGAGGAATACAGGATCAGACGAGGAGTAGACTTCTTGGCAGCTTGCTGGGACTCTGGTGTGATGAGGTGAGGGGCTCAGACTTTGAGAACTTGGACCCAACACCGATGAGATGATTTACATATACACTATACAGCCAAAAGTATTTGCTCACACATCCAAATAATCAGAACCATGACCACAGGTGTATAAAATCAAGCACCTCGGCATGCAGACTGCTTTTACAAACATTAGTGAAAGAATGGGTCGCTCTCAGGAGCTCAGTGAATTCCAGCGTGGAACTGTGATAGGATGCCACCTGTGCAACAAATCCAGTCGTGACATTTCCTCACTCCTAAATATTCCACAGTCAACTGTCAGCTGGATTATAAGAACGTAGAAGTGTTTGGGAACCACAGCAACTCAGCCACCAAGTGGTAGGCCACGTAAACTGACGGAGCGGGGTCAGCGGATGCTGAGGCGCATCGTGAGAAGAGGTCACCAACTTTCTGCAGAGTCAATCTCTACAGACCTCCAAACTTCATGTGGCCTTCAGATTAGCTCAAGAACAGTGCAGAGAGCTTCATGGATGGGTTTCCATGGCCGAGCAGCTGCATCCAAGCCTCACATCACCAAGTGCAATGCAAAGCGCCGGATGCAGTGGTGTAAAGCACGCCGCCACTGGACTCTAGAGCAGTGGAGACGTGTTCTCTGGAGAGACCAATCACGCTTCTCCATCTGACAATCTGATGGACAAGTCTGGGTTTGGAGGTTGCAGGAGAACAATACTTGTGGGGCTGCATTGTACCAAGTGTAAAGTTTGGTGGAGGGGGGATTATGGTGTGGGGGTGTTTTTCAGGAGCTGGGCTTGGCCCCTTAGTTCCAGTCAAAGGAACTCTGAATGCTTCAGCACACCAAGACATTTTGGACAATTCCATGCTCCAACTTTGTGGGAACAGTTTGGAGCTGGCCCCTTCCTCTTCCAACATGACTGTGCACCAGAGCACAAAGCAGGTCCATAAAGACATGGATGACAGAGTCTGGTGTGAATGAACTTGACTGGCCTGCACAGAGTCCTGACCTCAACCCCATAGAACACCTTTGGGATGAATTAGAGCAGAGACTGAGAGCCAGGCCTTCTCGTCCAACATCAGTGTGTGACCTCACAAATGCTCTTCTGGAAGAATGGTCAAAAATTCCCATAAACACTCCTAAACCTTGTGGACAGCCTTCCCAGAAGAGTTGAAGCTGTTACAGCTGCAAAGGGTGGACCGACATCATATTGAACCCTATGGATTAGGAATGGGATGTCACTTAAGTTCATATGTGAGTCAAGGCAGGTGAGTGAATACTGTTGGCAAGATAGTGTATGACAGCACTGGAGTGATGGATGAAGACAGGTGGTGGCAGACTCAGTTTGGCTCAGTACTTAAAGCTAGGGTTGGTAATTTGATGTAGACACACTTTTTGTTATACTGGTTAAAATGATCGTTATGTCCAGATGGCATGGTGCGTTCTTAAAAAAAGAGCAAAAAACAGCCGCTGTCTATAGCAGGAGTAAAACAAAAATAATCAACCAATCAAATCCTGGACTGCCGTTATGTCCACCTTCTGCTCGTACATTTTGCCGGCATGCACAGACTCTGATTCAATGCCGAGCTGAGAGGGATCCAAGTCTACAGGAGAATGCTTACCTGTCAAGTTCTGGCTTTGAAAATGAGGGAAGATGTACAAGAAATCTAAGATCAACTCTTTGTTTTTCTTGGTTTGTTCTGCTGTTGGCTATAATCTCGAGACAGCTGCCACCCAGACTACTGCAGGTGGACGTTCTCAATAAATAAAAGATGAATAGGAAAGATTCCTTGTGTATACAAGCACATATTTTAAATGTGGGAACAGGACTGTTGCTCCTTCAGCATGATTTGATACATTTGTTGAAGCCTTTAAAGTTAGTTTGCATTTTCAGCTCGATATGTAGACTATTGCAGAGTGAAGCTCCTGTGACAGAAAAGGCTGATTGTTCAAAAGATGTTGAGCTCATGGGAATTTGAATTGAAACAGTAACTATAAACAGAGGCCCGTGTGTTCGCTCGACTGGTGATTCCTGCTTGCAAATTCACCACGTATTGATGGAACTAGACTATGAAAGCATTTGTAAAACATTTTAAGATTACAGAAGGTAATGAAACTTTCAAAGCTGAGCATGTACTGTGTTTCTGTTATACAAGACAGTGATGCCATCAGACAGTTTTTGTCCATGATTTTTATTGTCTGGTAGTGTACTGATATGATTGGTTTTAAAGCTGTCTGTGAGGCTTGGGACCAGTAAGTGAGGCAGAGTTTGGCCGTGTTTAATGAAAGATACATAATGTTAGATTTAACTTTTTTTTTGCAAACAAAATTCACTCGTTTTTCAAATTGAAACCTTTGCTTCAAGGTGAAAACTTGTCAAACCCATACTGAAGCAACGAAGAATTACAACCACAGTTTACACACACATACGCATTAACTTCACCCCCCTTTTTCTTCTTTTTTTAAAAATAAATTAATGCATTTATTCATACATTTTTTCCAGAATGTAGACTCTTGGAGTTGTCTGTATTTTATACATCATATACCCCAATGTCTTTGTCTTTTCCTTTGTTCTTAATTTTCTTCAAAGAAGAAAAAAAGAGAACAATTATGGAAAAATGTGCATTATAATTGTATTTGATTTTGTAATTTTGACCTTTTAATTCCCAGCTCAACTGTTTGACAGAGGTCAATCTATTCAGGAATATTTAATGTGTTAAAAAGTCGTTTGTTTCTGTCAATACTTAAGGATACAGAAAAAAAAACTGCAAAAAAAAAAAAAAAGATCTTCTTTGTGTAAGATTTCAAAAGCAAAAAGTTATTATCAACATCATTATTATTGTAATTTTTTTACTGAGATAAATAAGGTTCCCTTTTTTTATTTGATTTAGTTGCCTTTACATGATTTTCTATTTTTATTTTTTTCTTGTTTTATTATTTTAAGTCCTGCTGTTCTTATCCCCCTCACAGTTTCTCATCGTTTTATTCCTGTTTTACTATCTTTTCTTGTTTTGACATACAGTTTTTATTATAATTATTTTATTTCACTTTATTTTATGCATTGATATATTTATTATTAGCATTTATTATTATTTAATTTATTATTTTTTTTCTCTTTTTACCAGTCCTCTATCTGCCCTCTTCTTTTCAATCTTCCTGATGTGATGTTGTCAACCTTCAACCGTCATAAATTTATCTATGTATCTGTAAATCTATTATCTATCTACTGTCCTATTATCTCCTTGTCATTATGCATTATACCAGCTGTTTCAACCCTACCAGTTTATTCTGTTTTCTTTCATTTCGTTGCTTTAGTTAACCTGAAGTGATTGTTGATTTTATTCTGCCTTTTTCTGTAAACTTTTCTTGGAAACTTCTGTTTTTAAAGGTGCTATATAAATTAAGTTATTATTATTATTATAAATATCTATGCACCTACAAACATATATATTTATTTATTCTCTTATTCATCACAAACATTTTTTGTATGTTTGTCAAACTCAATATCATCTAGTTTAAGTTTTTTTTCCTTTTTATTTATAAACATTTCTGCCTTTTGAGATTGGTTTTGTCTTGAATATTTGTATATTTTTATATCATCACGTAATCAACTGATAACTTTTAAAATCTTTTAATCCCACACCAAAAAATATCTGGTTTTTGGCTTGTTTGTAGTTTTCTCTGTTCCCTGAAATGTTAACAGTATCAAACAATAACTTTATTTGTTTTGTTTTTTAAACATTATCACTGAATTTATTGATGACCTCTGCCAAACAGTTGAGCTGGTAGTTAAAGAGTTTATAAAAACGTAGTGAAAAAAACTGTTGCTGACGAGGGTAAAGCTGGACGAACATGCATGAATCAATGCCTCTTTTTACAGCTGACAGCAGAGTGCGTTGTGTTTGGATTGTGTTGGGATAAAGCCAAGGTACATATCAATACAAGTGTATGCATACAGAAGATCCTGCTTACCTAACAAGCAGAGGCAGTCAGAAGTTCATTTAAAACATGAGCAGTACATGCTGTCCTCTTTGCACTGGACACACAGACGCATCAGATCCACCTCAGGCTTTAGTAACCAGGTGAAAGGCGACTCTGCCGGGGTTATCATCCTGAAAGTCTTATTTCCTACAGGGTCATATTACACAATGCCAAACAGCTAAAAAACTTTTGTTGGACAAGAGGTGGCTCTTAGCAGAGGGTGTGAACAACGTAAACTGATGACGCTTCGATATCACATTGCTCTGGCTGCATGCTGAGGGGATTTGAGCTGCCTGATATGAGCCTCTGTTGGATGTGAGACAGTTGTTGTGCTTGTGAGTTTATGAGCGGAACATGCAAAAAATGCAAATCAAAGAGCAATACTGACCATGTTTGGGTGGATTCAAGTCAGTGGACAATGTCACAGAGGTTAAAGCCCCTCAGAGCACAAACCAACAAAAACTTTCAACATAATATATTCATGATCATGTTTACATACCATAACCTGACATGCCAGATGGACAGTTCCATATTGAAAATATTTCACTAATCCATCTGGGGAGGGGCCCTGCGAGAATGTTTCCGGGGGCAGAACCTTCAAATACAACAGGAGCTTGTGATTGGATGATCTTTTGGCTCAAAAAGACCCCAAAACTTATTTTCTCCCACTCAGTTGGCCTCTTCAGGTCAAAGTGAGAGAGCCAACAAGCACATAGTCCTGAGTTATAAACAAGTCAAAAATCCTTCTTAAAATAAGATTATATATATATTATATATATATTTTTTAACATAAAACTGTTTTTCCTCAATCAAATCCTTAAGGACATTTAATGACACGCAGACCCTTGATATTCTTTTGAAATTCTAAAGAATAAAATTCAAATAATGTTTCAGGGATGTGCAAAGACATTAGGAGGAGCAGGTGCTCAAAGTTAAAGAAGGGGCACATGGAGCACAAATTTGAAATGCCATAAAGAAAGTACATACCTTAAAATAAAACTGGTTGAATTGCAGCAACCCATATTCATAAAGAATGTAACAGAATCACAGCGTCATTGTCCAACGACTTATATTTGCTAGAAGCCAGTGCAAAGCAAAAGTAGTGTATGTTTCACCTGGTGGCCTGAGGAGGGAGCTGATATTGTTGAAAATGAGCTGAATTCATCTCAGTGAACAAACTAAAAAGAGCATGGGAGAAATAGTAGCTGATTCAACAAGTGTTATGTGATCATGATGAGATGCAAAGATAAATAAAATTGAACATGGAGTGGGGGGGCATACTATCACCACTGGTCAATTATTAACCACTCCTTTTTAGACAGAGATGAATTAATGGCCCTTTTCCATTAGCCCTACTCGACTCTACTCTACCCGACTCTACCCTCGCCTTGTGCTGCTTTTTCATTAGCCCCAGTCACCTGCCCATCGGGGCACAGTGTCGCTGTAAACAGCTGAGCGGCACTGCAGTGACGTCATTTTGAGCGCGACACAACAATCTGTGGCTTTTTGTCACAAACCGAGTAAAAAAGGAAAGCAGAAGAAGGCTGCAGGTGGCAAGAAGAAATACCCCTTGAGAAGCACAGGACAGTTTTGGAAGCTATACAACAGAATGAAGCCGAGGACGAGAGCAATCGAGCTGCACAGAAAAGGCGTATGAGGGTAAGCTAATGGTAGATACCACTAGCATGCTACGTCATCATGCTCATGACTCATCGATGATGACATTGTCTGACCAATCAGTAGGCGGCAGTCGGTGACGTCATCTTTTAGTATCGACTCAGCTTGCTTGGAACCAGAGCGGAGTAGGTACTAAAACTAGCTTGTTTGAGGAGGTACCAGGTTAGTGGAAACACGCTGCAAATCGAGTAGGGCCGAGTAGAGTAGGGCCAGGGCGTGCTAGTGGAAAAGGGCCATAATATGCAGTTAACTAGTTTTCTTTTTCTGTTTATTTCAACAACCTATACACACATTCCAGAGGTGTAGTCTGGTTTATTCTAGTAGGTAGACTCTGACAGACTCTGATGTATGTTTGTCCTCTTAGGGCCTCCATACACTGAGGACATTTTTGCCACATTTTCACATGTCCACAGAAAACAGCTCTGAGGCCAACTTCTAGGCCTCAAATCCCAGATTGAGAACCGCTGCACTTGTAGATTGTACTTGGAGCTTGATCAGTCAAAGAATGTTTTTATAACAGGAACAATGATGGCCCTTTTCTACTAGCACACCTTGGCCCTAGTCTTCTCGGCTCTACTCGATTTGCAGCGTGTTTCCGCTAGCCTGGTACCTTCTTAAACAAGCTAGTTTTAGGACCAGCGTTGCCAGATGGGAAATATAAAATTATCGTACCAGAGTCTCAAAATTATCGTATTTTGAGGGAAATTATCGTACACCTGACAAAATAATAAAAATAACTGATAATGATCAAAATAACTGTGTTATTGTTGCGCGAAAATCACAATTGATCACTGTTTAGTGTCCTACAGGCACTTTTGTGGGCATTCTCAGCCATCCAGCAAAATTAGGATCACTTTCCCATTCCTTTCTGTACTTTTGAAGTTGATGCTGCGTACTTGTCTCCTCCACAGCCCTCCACTTCAACTCCCGCTTCTCCTCCAGTGCTCATTTTTCTCTCAACTTGACTGACTTCCTCCTGACGGAACTCCTATGACCGTGATTGGCTGTCAATCGTTCTGAGACGAATGACACTTAAACTATGATTGGCTGGAAACGTCACATGATATAAGATGCCTTTAGTGTTTACAGATAACTCCGTCAGAATGGGGTAGATCTGTAACAACCACACGAAACTGTCAAATTATCGTACATTTAGCCTTTTTTGGAATTATTGATCGTACATCGTACAGAGGGCTAAATTATCGTAGAAATACGATAATTATCGTACGTCTGGCAACGCTGTTTAGGACCTACTCCGCTCTGATTCCAAGCAAGCTGAGTAGATACTAAAAGATGATGTCACTGACTGCCGCCTACTGATTGGTCAGACAATGTTGTCATCGATGAGTCATGAGCGTGATGACCTAGCATGCTAGTGGTAGCTACCATTAGTTTACTCTCATATGTCTTTTCTTTGCAGCTCGATTGCTCTCGTCCTCGGCTTCATTCTGTTGTATAGCTTCCAAAACTGTCCTGTGCTTCTCAAGGGGTATTTCTTCTTACCACCTGCAGCCTTCTGCTGCTTTCCTTTTTTACTCGGTTTGTGACAAAAAGCCACAGATTGTTGTGTCGCGCTCAAAATGACGTCACCGCAGCGCCGCTCAGCAACACTGCACCCCATTGCGCAGGCGACTGGGGCTAATGGAAAAGGGTCATAAGTGATGCAGGATAACTCAGGATGAATTTATCATTGAGAAAACAGTGAGTAATTGAAACAGAGGGTCAGAGCCGGGCTGATGAAGAACGTTGAGTTTTGATTCGACAAAAAAGGCTGACTCCTCATTTTTAAATCTGCGTTTACTTTAGCCATTCACATGAGCTATAAAGACACCGTATGAATTATAGAATCACAAAAAGTGACTGATGATCCCTCACTGTCCCTGCGATGTGCATCTGTCTGCGTCTTCATGCTCTCCGGCACACTCAGACCCTTGATATTCCTTTAAATTCTAAAAAAACATCAAGTAATATTTCCAGACGCTTGGACACAGTATACTGACATTCATTCAGAAGTATATCAGAAGTTTACCTGAAGAGTAAACAAGGTCTAGCTCCAAGGAATTCTCTTTGTTATTTAAAAAACAGCCCTCTTTAGATACAGGATGTGCTCTTATTCTTCTACTGAAGAACAAAAAAGGTTTAATCATTAAGCATTTCCTATGCTTTTCAAAGTAAGTGGTTAGCCGTTTCCAACGAGAAAAGACTATTTCCTCAACAATGCTTTCATTCAGAAGTATATCAGAAGTTTACCTGAAGTGTAAACAAGGTCTAACAGTCCTCTTTAGATACAGAATGTGCTCTTATTCTTCTACTGAACACCAAAAAAGGTTTCAATCATTTAATGCCATTGCTGCTACAGCAACAGTATTTTGTGCAAACACTGTCCAAGCATCCAGTCCTGCCTGCTTACACCTGTAGCTTTGGCACAAGTCTTTTTCTGAGTGATTAGATAAGAGGCAAAAATGTAAACTCTGAACCAAAGTGTTTTAAAGTACTGTCAACCAATATCAGGTTCAGCCAAGGACATGATGCAACAGTTTCTCCCCTTTCATTTCCCAGCACTCTGTGATTAGTTATCTCTAACAGAGCTAACATTACACCTGACTCTCTCAAGTCGACCAAAAATGTATTTGAAATTGGTTAAACACTGTAGAAGAGTCAGTCTATTACATCACAACAGCACACAGAACTGATATAGGGTCTGTGTTGACTAAGACGGTGAAAGACCAGAGATACTATGAGTACCACACGCTGCACAATACATAGGAAAGATGGGAGTGCACTCAGCCAGATGACCTATTTAAATGCTATTGTAATCAAAACATGGCTCCAATTAAGATGCAATCTCAGAATTCACTGGCAGTATAGTCAGATTTTGATGTAACCCAAGGGAGCGTTGGCCTATTTTTTTTAAAGCTTCCAGTTCAGCCAGTGGTTGTTAGACAGAATTTTCCTGGCAAAGCTGTTTTCCCATGCTGCTGTCATTGTTGTATTTTGATCTTCCGAGACAAGAGTTTAATTAGAGAGGAGGGATTACATCAACTGACCTTTTTCTACTACAATGTATGAGCAGCATTGTGAATTTTAAAGGAAACCATAACATTACTAGGGCTAAATGTTGACCAAATATATACACTATTTACATTTCAGTCAGGTAACCCATGTTCAAAATACACAGATCATGCAACTGCTTTTCCCTCTGTTGCTTCCTTCACTTTAAAAAATAAAAAACAAACGTAGTAGGTAGTAGGCACTGCATACTGCCTACTACACTGGAATGTAGTCAGCAGTATGACTGGTTTATGTTGTTGTACGCTATGCTAGTTTTATGCTAACCTTTAATTCCTGTAGGAGGTTAATTCAGCATAACACTTGGGCTGCTCAATCAATAACACTACCTGTCTGTCCTCCTTTCCGGTTGTCTTGTCTCGTCCTGTCTGTCACTATTTCCCCTTCTTTCACACTGTGGAGTGGCACGGCCCTCCCCTTCAGCTCACATCAGGGGTTAAATAAAGTTTGATTTGATGGAGTAGCCTACAGGGAGGGCTGGTGATGGTCGCTGTGGCAGTGAATCATACTCACATATCTCCAACTGCTAAAAAAAAATGCATTGTTCTTTCCAACGCTGTCATCAGACACAGTGCTCAGCTGAAAAGACAATGCAGACAAGGGGGAAAAAAAACACAAGTACATCTTGACATTTCAGTTATTAATCTGCAAAAATATTGCCAGAAGCAGCATTTTATATGAATCAATCATGGTGGAGAATAGTTATTATTTCATGGATATGTAAATTTATATATGAATTTATGGATATCTGCATGTATAGAGATGTATATATAGGTGTGGTGTTTAAATATATATGGATATGAGTAGGTCATCAGAAAGGTAGAGAGGTATTTATATGTGTATAAAATAGTTAGGTGAATGTTTAAATATATTTCATAAGTCCATGTAATTTGCTTTTATGATAAGGCTATTTGAGTACATATGTGGAACATAAGTCAAATATGTAACAGGGAATAAGGGGTAGGACCAGATAAGTTATACTTCTTCCTGCTCCTTTTCAAGCATGTACATTGTAACTCCCGATGAATATTATACATTAGTTATCTGCTTTCTTATTATTTCCTCTTTTTTTTTTTTGTTTTGTGTATATTTATGTTGTTAATACGTTAAAAATAAATAAATAAATAAATAAATAGAATTCTTTTGCTTATTTTTTGTGACGGCATATTAGGAAATTTGAGATGGTGGAAATACAGAGGAAAAATGCAGAACCTGACGGTAAAATGTCACATTTGTCAGTGGTTTACACTAATAATGCCGCAGCAATACGGCAGACTTTATAACACTTTCCAGCCGATACGACCCATAATGGAAAAACAACAACAACAACAGACCTTTTTACAACTTATTACACAATAGTACGTGGCGAAAAGGTAAAGATAACAAGTAATGGCTCATATATTTTTATAACAGTAGGCGAAGCAGACTGGTCCAATGCATACAGTGACATTTTCACTGTATAAATTATCTCCCATTTTAAATCTGTGCTTTACCGACATGTTTTAATCATTGTATAAGAATGAAAACACGTGTAAGTTTTAAAACAAAATCAAAATGAAAATCAAAATTGGGGGAAAGGGGTGATTTCTGACCCTCGGATAATAAAGGGTTAACAACTGTCCTGACAAAATCATTTTACACTTGAGCTGGCTTGTTGCATTGAAAGACTTTGTTGTTTCTGTTCTGTCTGCAGATCATGGATCATAACCAAAGCAATACCTCCCTGCTCTCTCATAGGCCGGGCAGGTCTCTGGAGTACAACGATGCAGAGCTGGTGCTGCTTGGCGTTGCAATGGCTATTCTGGTTCTGGCCATTGTTTTTGGTCAGTAATTCTACTCTAAAATATCCAGTAGTTGATTTTTTTTGTCTGATTTTACAACTGAAGAAGGAAAACCAAAAAAAGCTACATTATAGTGTCATTTTTCTGGCTAAATTCACAACATTCTGAATATTTACATAACTACATGAGGTCAGCTTCCTCTTGTTTTTTATTCTCAGCTCTATGTTAACACTGACAGTAAGGCACCTCCTCTATCCTTCACTTTGTTGTATTTCAATGCAAAGGCTCATACATGTTTTACATATTTTTCTTACAATTCCTCCTTTTCCAATGCTTATTCTTTATCAATATTTGTTTATCCTTTGTCTTAGAAAGTAGATTTAAAATAACAGCTCAGTCAAGCTATGGTTGTACTGGTAAGGGGCTTAAAGAGCTGCCTTTGGCCTGCTATCAACAAAGAAAATAATTTCTTTCAACAGAAACATCACTGTAGCTAATTAGCTAAACCCAACATGTTATTGAGCAGCCAACTGTTCACATTTTGTCTATATGAACAGAAATATGGCTCTGTACATCACATACAGTCTCAGTGATTCATTTTAGCTTATTGTAATTGCTAAAGTTGACTTCTCGTGATTAGCATTTATGCTAACAGGCTAACTGTTAGCATGCTACTGGACTTTAAGGTGAATACCTTTTTTTCTTCCAGGTCAATGCCCACCACAGATACTGATGGCAGGCTTAAAGCATCCAATGTAATAGTAGTATTGTATTTTTTTGTGCCTTAATTGATAGTAGAGAGACAGTGGATCGGTTTATGAAAGGGGGTGAGAGAGTGTAGGGGGAGACACTCTGCAAACGGGCCACAGGCTGGGTTCGAACCCGAGCCAGCAGAAGTGTGTATATGGGACGTGCCTGGTTGCTAACCATTTTTCCAAACCAGCACCTCCAATTAAAATCACTTTTGTTTTTACCAAACTAAAGACCAGGGGTCTGCAAATAGAGACCCCCAGGCCAAACCTGACCCACCTTTAAAGGATAAGTTCGGTTTCTACAGCTTTCACATTGTTTATAGAATGAAGTAGAACAATATACTCACCCAGAAGGCTTTCCTGATCCAAACAGTGCTTCGGGAGATATTTAGATCCAAAATCGAGCTGTGGACATCCGTATAATGGTAGCACACGGGGCATGTATAGCGCCGCTTCTAAAACTACATTAATCGTCCAAAAACTCATTAGTTTCACCAATATTTCATCATGGTCTGCTCACGCTACTCCTCCATTACAGTCTGTGTCGCTCCACCCATGTTTTTGTGACTGTGCTGACCTCTGAACTGAAGACTGCTCTCTGGCCAGCTGTTCTTCTCTTTGCCTCTGCGTCCTCCTTTCGATGAGCTTCTCATCTGTAAACTCTGGCTGGAAACTGCAAGGACACCCATCATATTCAAAGTTCTCGTCCACAACATCTTTATCCGATAGATATTCGTCCATTTTGCACAAAACTGGAAGAAGAAAGTCGTTGTGTAGCCGGCGGTCTTCCCCTGAAACAATGAGCCGTACTGCGCATGCGCGGAGGCAAACGTAAACAAAGTCTTCAGTTCAGAGGTCAGCACAGTCACAAAGACATGTCTGGAGCGACACAGACTGTCGTGGAGGAGTAGGACCATGATGAAATATTGGTGAAACTAATGAGTTTTTGGACGATTAATGCAGTTTTAGGAGCCCAGTGTGCTACCATTATACGGATGTCCGCCGCTCGATTTTGGATCTAAATATCTCCCGAAGCACTGTTTGGATCAGGAAAGCCTTCTGGGTGAGTATATTGTTGTTCTTCATTCTATAAACAATGTGAAAGCTGCAGAAACCAAACTTATCCTTTAATAATTTCTGGCCCTTACAATGTGTTTAAGTAAAAATGTGCCACACAATGCTGGAGAAGTTTGCAAACATACAGGGTTTTACTCAAACGAAGTCTCCTCTGACTTTGTGCCCGTACAGCTCTTCACTGCTCTGGCTCAGTCTTCCTCACTTCCTCTAAGTGAACCCTCATTAAAGTACTTATGAGAGACAAAGAAGTGTGCCAAAAACACTGCTCTGAAAATCTGACAGAAACCTTTGAAGTCCTCTCCAGTAAAACAAATTTTCTTGTGACCAGGTAACGTTCTGGTGATCACCGCCCTCCTGCGGTTCAAGCGCCTCCAGACTGTCACTAACCTTTTCATCGCCTCGCTGGCTCTTGCTGACCTCATCATGGGTTTGGTTGTGGTCCCGTTTGGCTCCAGCTACATCTTACTTGGAGCTTGGAAGTTTGGAAACTTCATGTGTGAGTTCTGGACAGCCACTGATGTTCTGTGTGTGACAGCCAGCATTGAAACCCTGTGTGTGATCGCTCTGGACCGCTACCTCGCCATCACCTCACCACTGCGTTACCCAACCATACTTACCAGGTATAACAAAACATTATGGTTCAGCTCTGATGATGAATGATGAATAACTACAGCCCCTCAGTGTGATCTCAAACTTACCAGAACTTTCCATATTACACTCCTCTGCCAGCCTAAAGTAAGAGCCAGTTTAATCTAATCTGAGGTGCAAACCTGTTGTGGCTTCACTTTCAGACCAGCGCAGCAAATAGTTTGGAAAGTCTGAATCATCCCTGATTAACAGTGATTGTTTTGGATTTTAGAGCTTTGTGTTATTGACCATGGAGTGTTTTCTTTGGTAAAATCCAACTTAGAGATGATTTGAAGGGTGTGTGCTCAAAAATCTTCAGGACTAAAGATGAACACACATTAAGTTAGGTGTAAAAGAAACGTTATATGGCTCCTCAATGGCAACAACTGAGACCATTTGGTTATGCTTTGTGGTTTCCTGTCTGTAAGTATATACATACATACATAAAAACCATGCATCGACACACTCATAAGTTTGCAGTTGCATAATTTGATGAAGGCAATATCACAAAAATGGATTCATTCTAAAGTTAAAGTCCCTCTGGATTCAAGGATTAAGTGGATGGATTTTAGAAGTCAAATACTATGAAGTCTTAAGGCCATCATTTGCTTAAAGGAGACATATCATACTTGTTTCTCCTTTTCACTATGCCAGACTACGATGTCTGTAAAGCATTTCTGCCCTCAGTACAAGTCATTTACTTCCTTCATTGCCCCACAATAGCGTTCGCAAAATCCTCATTTTAGGCCATTATCAAGCTCGAGTTGAAATGCTTTGATCTCAGGATGACCTACAGTTACCTTGCAACGTCACAGCCCTTTGTGCTCTGATTGGTCAGTTCTGTCAGAGCTGCCGAGAGGGTTGAGCCAGCCTGTCCTTCTTCTTCTACTGTATTTTCCGGCAGGCTCAAAGCAGCGACTGCGTATTGAGTCCCCCTACAGGCCAGAGCCGGTAATGAGTAAGTGTGAGCTAGGGAGCTATATACTGCTGCTGGGTGGATGTGTTCCTCGGTTACGGTTTTGTGGCTAACGGACATCACAGAGGAGGAAGTGTTTTATCAGATTACTCCAATAAAAAGAAAGGTACCTCGTGTCGTCACGACGATTTAAATCTCGCGGACATCTCGCAATGACCTATTTTCAGAGGCATCAAATCTCGTTCTAGGATATCAGAAAAAATACAATATCTCATTTTTTGAAAATTAAGGGGGTGTAAGGTCTTGTTTTCAAATTTATTATATTATATGTAAGTATTAAATCATGCATCAGCATGATATGTCTCCTTTAAAAACCTGACATCTTAAGAGAGTTTGAATGAGTTTCTTTAGACCTTGAAAACTTTTCACCCTTAGTCATAAACTATTTAGATTTACGAAGGCAGAAGTCAAGAGTCAAGAGCACAAAGCCTCATGTTTTTTTTGGGTGTAAATCCAGTCTTTAAATGCAAGGTTTCATGAACCTTTGCAGGGATTCCCCACAAACGATGCCTTCAGGATGGCATTTTACATTTTGGAGGTCAAAAGGAGGCTATGGAGACCCTTGTCCGTCAATTATTTCACAAACATTGTTTTTGGGGTGACCATGCTTTGGTCCAGTGTTGGGTTAACTTTGTAACTAATCACAGAAATAATGTTTGAGTAATTAGTAAGGGATCACAAATTCTTAAAAGTAATGAAATTACAGTTAGGCCTACTAACTTTTTTGTCTAATGCTGTCTGTCTGTTTGTTGTGATTACTCATGACAGATTTTAGGAATTTCTGTTAAATGCTGCACATCTGTTGTCAGACCAAATGATGAGATGATATGATTTTGGAAGTCACAGGCAGGGTGACCAGATGCACCCATTTCACCAGACTGTCCAGTTTTGAGACCTTGTGTCCCCCCCCAAAAAATAAATTGACAACCTAGAAAAGCACTTGGAGAGCACAGACCATAAATATTGGTCCTACCTTTATTCCATCTAATATTTAGATTTCTTGACCATGAAAACATACCATAGCAATCAGATTCATAATGACATCTATTTAAGTTCAGCAGTTATTCACGCAAATTGCATTTTTCGTCATGGCGATTTTCTTCTGGATCTAGCTCCAAAATTTTTCAAGATACAACAAATCAAATTGAACACTCCAGATTCCTCAGTATCTTGGCTGTATTTTGCCATTTGTTGAAGGTCTATGCTAACCTGATATGCCAGATGGACGGTTCCATATTGACAATATTTCACTAATCCATCTGGGGAGGAGTCCTGCGAGAATGTTTTCAGGGCAGAACCTTCAAATACAACAGCAGCTTGTGGTTGGATAATGGTTTAGCTCAAAACACTTATTGGGGACCAATCCATATCAAGCAGCGCTGCAATGACGTAGCATATGTAGTGGCTAAACGTAGCGGCTAAAGGTTAGCCATTAGCTGCTACGGCAAATGGCTGACAAGGGCAAACAACAGTAAATGGCCATTAGCCGTAGCAGCTAACTGTTGTTAGCTGCTACAGCAAATGGCCAACTGTTGTTTGTCCTTGTTAACCATTAGCCATAGTGGCTAACGGCCGCTAGCCGCTAGCTTAACTACCTTGAGACTATCGTTTCACATTAAATTATACCACACAGATGTATCATTTAATACTTATATGGGACATGAACCTTGTCAAAGACAATCCCTACTAAGGAAACTAATGAAGAGACCATATTTTGTCTTTCATATCTTGTAGAACTTGTTGGAAACTTGTCCTGTATTTTTTTCCCAAATGCCCAGACTATTTTTGGTGGAGTAATGTGCACAAATGCCAGAAATGGTCCTATTTCGCAATGTTAAAGAATCCTTTAAAAAATTCCTGGATCCAGACGGTGATCTGGATCAGTCCCAAAATCTAATCATTTGTTCCTTTTACCAATCTAGACATTTCCTGAAAATTTCATCAAAATCTGTCCATAACTTTTGATTAACTGACAGGTGGACAAGGTGGGTAAAGGTCAACTTTAAGTCTCTTCCTGTTGCCACCACTTAAATAGTTTCAAATTTCAATACAGCAAAGTCTTCTTGTGGCCCTTAAAATACCCCCATGTGTGATATCAGGTGTATTGTCACAGAGACTACAGTCCATGTATACATCCATACAAAAGTAAGAGATCCAACAATTGTGGAAAGATAAAAAGTGAACAGGAAATAAAAAGCTTAATCAGTGTGTCTAACATTTAAGATTTGTAGCCTTTATGCAGATTTAAAGGCACTTTAAAAACACTTCTGACCCTGATCTGCACAGTAAACCAAACGTTTCTTTATTTTCACACATCTGTTTCCTGTCTTGAAGGGGCCGGGCCTTTGCTGTGGTCCTTGGGGTCTGGGTTGTGGCCTCCCTCATCTCCTTCCTGCCCATCCATCTGAAGCTGTGGGTGTCACAGGACGAGCAAGCTCTCCGCTGTTTGGACGATCAGTCCTGCTGCGAGTTTACCACCAATGAGGCGTACGCAGTGTCCTCATCCATCGTGTCATTCTACCTGCCACTTGCGGTGATGATTTTCCTGTACAGCCGGGTCTTCCAGGAGGCCCAGAAACAGCTGGAGAAGATCAGAGGCAGGGAGAGACACTTTAATAACCTGCAGCCTGCTGCACAGCTGACTTACGTGGATGATAAGGCTGCCATGAGTAAACAAAAAGTGGGAGCTGAGGAGGGGGACGAGGAGGGGGAGGACAGTCTGAACATGGAGAAAACAGGAGGTGCAGACGCTGGGAAGGGGAAACAGTCAGCCACAAAGAGACTCAAGTTCAGTCTGAGGGAGCACAAGGCTGTGAAGACCCTGGGGATCATTATGGGAACTTTCACTCTGTGTTGGCTACCTTTCTTCATCCTCAACATCCTCATGACTTTCCTTGACCTTGGTGACGTGAAGCTGCTTTTCAGACTCCTCAACTGGCTGGGCTACTCAAACTCGGCCTTCAACCCGCTCATCTACTGCCGCAGCCCCGACTTCAGGCACGCCTTCCAGGAGATACTCTGCCTCAGGGGGAAGGGGGTGAGAGCGTGGGGTTGGCTGAGAGACAGAGATTGTTACTTCAAGCCCCCATGTAGGACAGAAGCCCTGAATGGTGTCACAGGAGTTGATGCTCAGCAGAGACCTGCGTGGAAAAGCTGCTTGGAGAGCCCCAGTCCAGACAGCAAGACCATGGATGTATCTTCCAGCTGTGAGCAGGTTTTGGAAGTTGCTCCTGGATCTCTGACAAACTGGCCCACTAACAGCTCTGAAAATGAAAGCTGTCTAGAAAACCTTGCCTCAAATGCCTGACCAACACAAATGCCGGTATTTAGACAGAGTGCAATGCAGAAGATTGATGATGGTCCAAATGTCTGCTTTTTGTCAAAAATGATCCAACTTTCTGCCTGTCCGAGGCTGAATCTTGAATAGTTTGAGCTCTTTTTAATGTACTTGGTTTCTCTATTCCACTATGGTGGTGCAATTTACCAACAATAATGCCCATTTCATATGAACAGATATATTGTGCATATAAACATTAGCTTTACAAAGTGTCCTGCTAAGGCTCTGTTCACATGAAGACAGGTACTTCTGAAACATGCACAAAACTCTGCTCCATATTATTCACAAATGGACAATAACAAGAAAACCCTCTTGAATTTACAATACCCAAAACCAGTGAAGTTGGCACGTTGTGTAAATCTTAAATAAAAAAAGAATACAATGATTTGCAAATCCTTTTCAACTTACGTTCAATTGAATACACAGCAAAGACAAGATATTTAATGTTCAAACTGAGAAACTTTATTTTCTTTTGCAAATAATCATCAACTCAGAATTTAATGGCAGCAACATATTGCAAAAAAGTTGTCACAGGGTCATTTTTACCACTGTGTTACATCGCCTTTCCTTTTAACAACACTCAGTAAACGTTTGGGAACTGAGGAGACCAATTTTTGAAGCTTTTCAGGTGGAATTCTTTCCCATTCTTGCTTGATGTACAGCTTAAGTTGTTCAACAGTCCGGGGTCTCTATTGTTGTATTTTACGCTTCATAATGCACCACACATTTTCAATGGGGGACAGGTCTGGACTACAGGCAGGCCAGTCTAGTACCTGCACTCTTTTACTACGAAGCCACGCTGTTGTAACACGTGCAGAATGTGGCTTGGCATTGTCTTGCTGAAATAAGCAGGGGCGTCCATGAAAAGGCGTTGCTTGGATGGCAACATATGTTGCTCCAAAACCTGTATGTACCTTTCAGCATTAATGGTGCCTTCACAGATGTGTAAGTTACCCATGCCTTGGGCACTAATACACCCCCATACCATCACAGATGCTGGCTTTTGAACTTTGCACCTATAACAGTCTGGCTGGTTCTTTTCCTCTTTGGTCCGGAGGACACGATGACCACAGTTTCCAAAAACAATTTGAAATGTGGACTGGTCAGACCACAGAACACTTTTCCACTTTGCATCAGTCCATCTTAGATGAGCTCGGACCCAGCGAAGCCGGTGGCGTTTCTGGGTGTTGTTGATAAATGTCTTTGGCTTTGCATAGTAGAGTTTTAACTTGCACTTACAGATGTAGACGAACTGTAGTTACTGACAGTGGTTTTCTGAAGTGTTCCTGAGCCCATGTGATGACATCCTTTACACAATGATGCCGGTTTTTGATGCAGTACCACCTGAGGGATCGAAGGTCACCGGCAGTCAGTGCTGGTTTTCGGCCTTGCCGCTTACGTGCAGTAATTTCTCCAGATTCTCTGAACCTTTTTATGATATTACGGACCGTAGATGATGAAATCCTTATATTTCTTGCAATAGCTCGTTGAGAAATGTTGTTCATAAACCGTTGGACAATTTCCTCACGCATTTGTTCACAAAGTGGTGACCCTCGCCCCATCCTTGTTTGTGAATGACTGAGCATTTCAGGGAAGCTGCTTTTATACCCAATCATGGCACCCACCTGTTCCCAATTAGCCTGTTCACCTGTGGGATGTTCCAAATAAGTGTTTGATGAGCATTCCTCAACTTTCTCAGTCTTTTTTGCCACTTGTGCCAGCTTTTTTGAAACATGTTGCAGGCATCAAATTCCAAATGAGCTAATATTTGCAAAAAATAACAAAGTTTACCAGTTCAAACATTAAGTATCTTGTCTTTGCTGTGTATTCAATTGAATATAAGTTGAAAGGGATTTGGAAATCATTGTATTCTGTTTTGATTTACAATTTACACAATGTGCCAACTTCACTGGTTTTGGGTATTGTAAAATTAACCCTATGTACAGTCCCTTTCTAGATCCTGTTTTACATGTTCTTTATTCCTTTTCTATTTTTTTTGAGACAATAAAATGAATTATAAACTTCAAGTATAAAAATCTGCATACTATATTGTTGGTGTACATTACAACTGCTACCTCTACCTGTGGGAACAATAAGTGTTTTTTTCCACCATAAAAAAGCACTTCCACAGTTGATCTAATGACCATGGTGCTAAAAGCAAGTGGCTGTGGCCATACTTCTTGATAGGACTTAATGTACTCCTTAATTATTAAACACCTACATTAAAGATGCTTTGAGGAGTTTTTAAGTAATTACAAAAAAGTCTTACTCTAGATATATGCCTGGTTGAAATACACACTTTAAGATGAGTTTTATAGCATCAAAATAGGTTATCTGTAAATGCTATTCCTTAGCTTCGTGGTCGGGTCGGACAGGGCTGGACTGGCCTGGATACTCAACTTCGGGAACAAGACAATTAAAACTAGAGCACATTTATATTATTCGGACACGTCTTAGAGCACCGGGCTGTAAGTAGTGATATATAGCTGGCTACAAGACTACGATACTGAGTTTTCCAAAAATTGCTTGTCACACATAAAAACTACCACTATGTAACTAGAAAGAGATACATTACCTCGTCGCTTTGCATCCTGTAAGTTGTTGAAAAAGAAGTTGTAAAGCAATGCAGAGTTCTGAGGAAGGTCCGAGCTGCATTCATTAGCATCACAACAAACGCACACTTTGGCTTGGATCACATCTTTACGACACTCGCTGCGCATGCTCATGGGTAGCAGAGTCTTTATGTCGTCAGAAATAGATTCTCCTCATAGCACCTTTAAGGCACAAAAGTTGCAGGTTGTTATTTACATTATAGAAACAAAAATGGAGGATATCCTGCAGCAATTAAAGGCAACAAAAATGTTACATTTAGGCCACATGAATTACCCTGCATGTGTATCTTTAAAACAATCACCTCCAAAAAGATTCACACTTAAAGTTCGCCCAGATTACTGGCTGTTACTGGAGCGTTTGTTGACTATTTAGTATTTCAGTGTTTTTAAGAAACTGTCTGGAAATTCTGTCCACCACCCAGCTCTGTTGCTCACTCTTAGCCTTTTATTAATGAGAATATTCAATTTAAACATCACTCCATACAGTGTATTTTGTGCAAAAGGCAGGCAATCCTGCAGTAACTGGGGTTCTTACAGAGTGGAACAGGCATGCCAGAAACATTTGAGGTGGACGTATGCTGCAAATCTGCAGAAGGAAGCAAAGTGTGGGAAAAAAAGGACAGCTGTCCGCATGGATTAGCTTACAAACTCTGTATCATCAGAGCGGGCAGTTGGCTGTACTTTCTGAAAGTGTTCTACCTATTTGTGTAAAAACTGAGTCTGAAGGAAACAGTCTAATCTGTTAATATGAGAGTTGACAAATATGAGAGCTGAAAGTGAAATTATTGCTACAACTAGAAAACAGACATTTGGATTGAATGATTGTACCTAAAAAAGCTCCACAGAGTGCTGGCTGCACATCCGCTCATCACCCTCTCAGCCCTGTTTGTCCTCTGTCTGTTTGGGCCACAGGCTTAAAATTTTTGAGTTGTTAGACGTTATAGACCTGATCCACATGCAAACTGCTCATAAGACACTGGACGCATATTTGATTGTTAAAATGTTGAACTGTCTTGGACAGGAATGAGTTACTGATGAGTTTTCTGAAAATTCCAAAATTCATCTTCATTATGAAATATCTTAACCGAACACGGCAGATGGACAGTTCCATGCATCCGCCACAGAAATATTTAACTAATCCATCTGGGAAGGAGCCGCTCGAAAAGGTTTTCAGGGGCAGAACCTTCAAAAACAACAGCAGCTTGTGATTGGATGATTGCTCAGCTCGTCACACTCATCACAGACCAATCCATGTCAAGCAGCACTGTTATGTATGATGTGGCATATGTAGCAGCTATACGTAGCAGCTAGCCACTAACAACAGTAATGCTACGTTTCATTAACCTCGGATCTGGGAGGAGGGAGAAGAGAGTGACATCATCTCCGAGTTATCAGGGTTCCAGTTACAAAGTAGGAAAAAAAAGGTGCCGATCTAGCAGGCTATTGTTAGCCGTTGTTGGCACAACCAGCGTTGTAGTTCGCTGTAGTTGAAGAATGAAAATAACACTGTGGCAGCATTCAATACAGTATGTACAGTACAGAAATACAGTAATACAGTTGATTTAGTGCCACAAACTATAGTCCGAAGTACAGATAAACAGATTATTACAGGAGCTTGATGACTGTTTACAATGGGGGCAGCTACCATTGATTGTCAACTCGGGGGTGGGGAAGATCCCCACGTTCCCAGTAGGAAATTACAACCTTGCGGGGCGTTTCAGTTGAAATTTCCAACTCGGAACTCAGAGCTTCCCAGCATAACTGGAACGCAGCATTAGCTGTTAGACTTTATGGCTATGGATAGCAGCTAACAACAGTTAGCCACCACGGCCATTAGCTGTTAGTTTAAACTAACTTAAGACTATTGTTTCACATTAAATTATAACGCACAGATGGATAATTTTACACTTAAATGTGAGATGAACCTCGTCCAAGACAATCCCTACCAAGTTTCCTGGTAAACTTCTGAGGAGAGCAGATTTCGCCAGATATTGCTGAGTAACCTTGACGACCATAGACTAACTGTTATGTCCGTGTTCTTTTCGAGTTTCCCAGCAGTGATCCCTGGTCAGGAGAAGAGAAAAAAAAGATTTCTTTTAAAGAAAAAATGAGTCAGTTTCTGATAATAAAAACTGTAGTTATGGAGACTGCTTCAGAAGCCGCCATTGTTTTCAAACATTCAGTCACTTCCTGTTGGCCTGCCTCTCCCCTTATTGGGCTAAGCATTTAGCCGACCGTAGTTGTTGGACAATGGAGGCTGGCAAGATGGACATGCAGGATTACAGAATCAGGCAGGTCGGTCTGTTCTGCAAGGCTAAAAAAAAACCATGAGCAGCACATAAAATGATCATATATTTATAATAACTTTGATTTGTCTTCTAGTGTAGTTTAGCTACATTTTCCATAACAGTGATCCATTATGATCCATCTTTAAGAACTTTGTTTACATGCTGTGTCACAAATGCTGCTTTGACAACTCAACAGCTCATAAAGACAAAATTTTGTAGACAGCATTATGCTCCCTGAGTTTTAATTCTAAATATTTATAAACCCACTGAGTTTCATACAGTGGAACCAAAACTTTTGTGTCTTTTCAGTCCACAAATCTTGTGAATGCAGAACTGGTTCCAAGTTTGAAACTGTTTTTGCCACATACGCCTAATTGTGCGCCTGCTTCTTCTTCCTGTGATGTCACGACAAGATACTATCACTTCTATCAGAGTCTGCTGATGTAAACAACTGAACAATTAACATGCTTTCAGACACACACACACATTAGAAACACACACATAAACCAGAAACACGCACTATTCTGAGGTTACAAACCACCCAGAACAAAGCTAAGTATCTTATTCCTCATTTCGGTTCAAATATACAAATAAACAGCTTTTAGATCAAGCAGAGCTGGAGACATAACAACATTATCTTTCCAAAATAAAGCAAGACATTGTGGACTTGATGTTAACCTTGAGTAGAAGTCTACCAACATTGTCAACAACAAAAAAAAACTGATTACAAAGATGTTTAAGCTGACTTTTTGTTAGAAACTTTTGGCTGACACACAGAACAAACAATATTCTTCAGAGACTGAACCTGGAAATGAGTAAGCATGTTTGCACTTTCATTTCCTGTTTCTCTATGGTTTGTTTTATTCTGAAGGGGCCTTGGTTTGCAGCCAAAAATAACGCCTGTTGAGGCACAGGCAAAACAGATCTTTAAGCTTTGAGTCAAGAAGTGATGATTGAGAGTTCCAGACATTACTGATAGAGCTCACTGTCGGGTTACATTTATCAACCATCTCACCTCTTCTACAGTTTAAGTGTTTGAACACAAAAAGACTTCATATACGAAGATATTCAAGTACAGTAATCGAGTACAGACAGACCCTTACACAAAGCTTGTGCAATTTTAGCAAACACTGATGATTATTTTATACTCTATTGAACTTTAAATACAAAACTCTCTTTGCCTGAAAATACTTCATATATTGTTTTATTATGCAGACTAATCAACACAGAAATAACAAGTAAAAATGACTAAAGTTGTATGTTTTAAAGGGATTTTGAGGAGTTTCTAGGTAATTAAGAAAAAGTCTTACTTTTAGATGTATGCCTGATGGAAATACACACATTAAGATGAGTTTTATAGCATCAAAATAGGTTATCTATAAATGCTATTCCTTAGCCTTCTGGTCTGGTCGGACAGGGCTGGACTGGCCTGAACACTCAACTTCGGGAAAAAGACAATTAAAACTAGAGCAAATATATAGCCGGCTACAAAACTACGATACTAAGTTTTCCAAAAACTGCTTGTTGTCACACATCAAAAACTACCGCTACGTAACTAGAAAGACATACATTACCTCGTCGCTTTGCATCCTGTAAGTTGTTGAAAAAAGAAGTTGTAAAGCAATGCAGAGTTCTGAGGAAGGTCCGAGCTGCATTCATTAGCATCACAACAAACACACGCTTTGGCTTGGGTCTTTTGGTGCATTCCAGTTGTAGTCAGAAGTAGGAATTTCCGGGTTCCAAGTAGGAAACTACAACTGGAATGTCCCCCGAAGTCTGAATTTCCCACTGAGAAGTCGTTGAAACCTCGCCACCCCCGAGTTGATAATTGAAGATGGATATCCCCAGTGTGAACAGTTATTTAGCTCCTGTAATAATCCATTTATTTGCACTTCTGACTGGGGTGTGTCGCTCTAGATCAGCTGTATACATAGTATAGTTAGACTTATATTTACAAAAATGCTGCCATAGTGATAATCACATTCTTCATGTGATATTTGTGAACAACAACGCAGGGCGTGCTAACAACAGCTAACAATAGCCTGGTAGATCGGCATGTTTTTTTCTGACTTCAACTGGAACGCCAATAAGTCGGAGATGATGTCACTCCCAGTTCTGAGGTTACTGGAACGCAGCATTACGACAGTCGCCGTGCGTGCTCATGGGTAGCAGAGTCTTAATGTCGCCGGTAATAGATTCTCCTCATAGCACCTTTAATTATTTGGTTAGAGTGACAGATCCAGCAATAATAATGACATTCTAATGAGGCTAAGCATGGCAAATTTTACTAATCGAGCAAAATGAATATAAATCTAAATAAATATTGAAATAGATAAGTATTATGCTTTTGAACAGCCTGTTTTAAAAATATTTTTTTCATCTCTGTATTGTCTTAAGAAAAAAATATTTTAAAAAATGATTATTTAAGATTCTAAGAAAATCACAACATTAATATTTTGTTATTAAGACTATGACTTTTTGTCAGCAGTGCTGTCTGCATCATTTCAAATAAATCCATCAATAAAAAACAGCCTCAAAAAATCATCAGCCTTAAATTATCTATGCTGCTTATTCTTCTCGTGGGACAGGAGCCTATCCCAGCTGACATTGGGCAAGAGGAAGGGTACACCAGCCAATTACAGGGCCACACAGAGAGACGGACATTTGTTCATGCCCACATTCAAACCGAGGGGCAATTGGGAGTCACAAACTAACATAAGAAGCATGTTTTTTTGGTTTGTGGCAGAGATTGAACCAGCAACCTTCTAACTGTAAGGCATATTATTATCCTATCCTGATATACCACCATCCCATCCCAGCTTAAACTATTTACCCATTTCTTTTTGTTTCTGCTTTTTAATAAAGTAATTACCAAGACAGCCAGCACCTTATAACACATTATAAACTGTAGTCATGGAGTTTTTTTAAGATCACACAAACCCAAATGTAGCTGTTGTAAGAGGTCTACTTCCTCTTTTCTCATGTAATTTATAGTAAAATAATCATATATGAAGCAAATATTTGATATATGCTCCAATTATGGCAGAATTTGGATGAGCAGAAAATCATTTTTACTGGTTTGTTTTCTCATTCTAAATCCTACAATAATGTCCTGGAATCTACATTTCAGTTAAAATCTATCAAGCATTTTTGAAATCTTAAGCTGGGGAATAGTGACAAGTTACTGATGGCATGTTTTTCTAACGGGCACAAAAATGAACTCTTACGTTTAAAAGTTGTTTTGTATTAATTTGTTGAAATTATGTGCTATTTAAGAGATCAATCATAAAAGTTTTCTCTCATTAATTTACATGAACCTCTGGGGTCCAAAACACACAAGAACCGTATAATATTTATCATAACAAACTTTGTTTTTACTTTTAATGTAAAATCCATGAAGGCAGAAAGAACTAACAGAACCTCAGCGTCAAATTAGCAGAGTTAAAAAAATTGTAAGCAAAATACAAAGTGTGCCAGCTCAGAAGGAGAGGGATTCATTATTTTTGTTATTTTGTTTTTGTGTTACTGAAAGTCTTAGATGGAACAGTGAGCCTCATTTCAGACTCTCTTATAATAACCTTGGTTTTATAACAGCATGCCTGATTTCCATTTCTTCCATAACTGATCCAAAATCCTTATCTGTTGTGTATTTTTTTTATAAATGTACAACTTGTGACTATAATGACTTCTTTCATCTCCATGTGTTTGCTTTCTTCACTGCGTCATCTCTGGAACTATTTTTGCCAAATTTTGTCTCTAAATGAAAGAAACAATGGGAACAGTGTTGATTGTGAGTCTGTTTCAACAACACTGTCCCTTACGCACAGTGAGATACGGTGGTCACATGTCTAAAGTATGACTTTGCAAATTATTATCATAAATGGCCAAACGAGAGTCCACCAATAAAGCCTCCAAAGTATCAAATTACATTTAAGTGTTAAAGTGTCTTATGTGAAACCTCCTGATGACGCCTGTAGATATTAAGTTATTTCCATTTATTGTGATATTAATGGTGATTTGTGCTGCAAATCTGATCTGCTCTGTTCTCTGATTGTTTTGTATACTGACTGCCTCATCAGTGTATTGCTTGATATGTTCATTGACATGTACTGTCATGTATAAATTGGAGAAAGTGTACTAAAGATTTTGTTTTTAAAGGGACTGTGAGGAGTTTCTAAATAATTTCAAAAGGTCTCACTTTTAGATATATGCCTGATTGAAATACACACTTATCGATGAGTTTTATAACATCAAAATAGGTTATCTATAAATGCTATTCCTTAGCCTTCCAGTCGGGTTGGACAGGGCTGGACTGGCCTGGATACTTAACTTCAGGAACAAGACAATTAAAACTAGAGCAAATTTATATTATTCAGACATGTCTTAGAGCACCGGGCTGTAAGTAGTGATACATAGCCGGCTACAAAACTACGATACTAAGTTTTCTAAAAACTGCTTGTTGTCACACATGAAAAACTACCGCTACGTAACTAGAAAGAGATACATTATCTCGTCGCTTTGCATCCTGTAAGTTGTTGAAAAAAGAAGTTGTAAAGCAATGTAGAGGTCCGAGTTTCATTCATTTAGCATCACAACAAACGCATGCTTTGGCTTGTGGTGCGTTCAAGTTGTAGTCGGAAGTTGGAATTTCAAAGTTCCGAGTAGGAGACTACAACTGAAACGTCCCCCGAAGTCTGAATTTCCTTCTGGGAACTCGGTGAAACCTCGCCACCCCCGAGTTGACAATGGAAGATGGATGCCCCCAGTGTGAACAGTTATTTAGCTCCTGTAATAATTTATTTGCACTTCTGACTGGGGTGTGTCGCTCTAAATCAGCTGTATACATAGTATTGTTAGACTTATATTTACAAAAATGCTGCCATAGTGATAATCACATTCTTCATGTGATATTTGTGGACAACAACGCAGGGCGTGCTAACAACAGCTAACAATAGCCTGGTAGATCGGCATGTTTTTTCCGACTTCAACTGGAACACCATTAATTCTGAGATGATGTCACTCCCAGTTCCGAGGTTACTGGAATGCAGCATTACGACAGTCGCTGCGCGTGCTCATGGGTAGCAGAGTCTTAATGTCACCGGAAACAGATTCTCCTCACAGTCCCTTTAAATTCATACAGCTGTGCAAGAAGCTTCAGGATGTTGTAATGTGCTTTTTGTGTCTAATTTAAAGATATTCAGATTGTCAATCTAAGAGTTTAACAGACACTGAATGAGTCCAGACTCAAAGCAAGAGTTTTTTCAATCTGCTTTAAATGTTGTTTTAAGCAGTCAGTGTTTCTACTTTCTACCTCCATCAGTTACATGAATGTCATCTCATTTCTGTAAATATTTATCTATGATAAAGATGTAAAATTTTTGAGTAAAATATTAATGTTAAATTGTCCTCTGAGTGGTGTGTATGTGTGGGTTTGTTAGGGGTGGGACAATAATTTTCTCATGAAACGTGTAGCATTAAAATAACAGCTGATGTCAAGTAATGATAGTTTAATGGACAAAATGGCAGTCTGGAAAAAAGTTAAAGAGCCCCTCGTCTTTTCATCACACAGGTTCATAAATTCAATTCTGAAGACTGCTACAGTGTGATCACTAATGAGTAGGGGTGTAACGAAATGGTCAACTCATGAAACGAGATTGTAGAAGAGATTATAGAAAATCCCCAACAGCAGGAAGTTGTGCAAAAATCTCATTTCCTTTATTTTCTTCCTAATGCAGACATACAAAAAAATATTGCTGCATCAGTACAAAATAAATGCTCTTTGAAAAAGAACTGTAGTTTTTTCCCCTTATTTAGATTACAGTGCAAATACAAACATAAAATCTCAATAAAAAGTGCTTTGTTGTTGTAACAATCAGGATAAGTACATTCTTGAATGAAAAGGAAAACAAATAGCAGTCCTCAGAGCTGCAGTTTAGACCTATAAATGTCTGAACTGTGAACTATAATATTTAGCCTATAACAGTGCATATACTTCTGATCAAGTATGATCAAATTCTGTTAATTCAACAGTAGATGCAAAAATCAAATATTGTTTTTTATGCAGACTTACACAAAGATATAGTTGGTAGTTGTACTCGCTGCAGTACACGGTGAACTGTAGCGGCATATTTTGCACACAGTTGCTGTTTTGTCCGTAATCTTCTCACCGTTCTCTCGCCCCCTAATTCATCGACCTCGTCTTCCTCCATTTAAAAGCGACTACTTTCAAGGTAAAAAATCACCAGTCTTAGTGGTGCGCGGCGCCCCTTCGCATTTTTTGTTTCGTGCTTTTATTTCATGCGTCTTTGAATTTCATTTCGTCATTTTTTTTTCGCGAAATTTCGTGACACGAAATTTTGTTACTCCCCTACTAATCAGTAATGTTAAAATTCTAGTTTTGTCACATGGAGTGCCTCTGATCCACCTGTAAGACCAGTTTGTCTGAGAGCCCCTGTCACTTTAACCCTTTGACTGGCATTGTAACCATGCGGTTGACTTTTGCTGCCTTGCCACTGTATTTAAAGTTTTGAAGGCTGTCACACTCTGACCACAAGTGAGGGTAGTAGGTCCAAAGGCGGACTGGAAAAAAGGTGTAGCTTGACATCAGAATGTAAATGTAATAATGTAAATGTAAATGTAATAATCACCAGGTCTGCACAGCACAGCCTTTTTCTGACTACCTGAGCAGTGGAGATCCCCTCCTTCAATTAAGTAATCAATTCAAAACACAAGTTATTTCTACCTACAAATATCATTACAACTTCTATTTACATTTACCACACATCATAAGTCAAAGCATTCACATAATTCTCAAGCCCGGAATGACTTTACAACTCTTTTTAACACTTCCATCAGTTGGTATGGTGCAGTAAGATGGACTGAGCATGTTCCCTACTTCTTACTCAGGCACTATAAAAGACAGCCTGAAACCATACTCAGGTCCTTTATCACTGCCCAGCACCAGGAAGCACTGTGGTAAGAAACAATAAGACACAAATTCTTGATAAACAGTCTTCAAACTCAGAATCACCACATTGTGAGTGTTTGTGTTTCTGTGAAACTTCATGAGGAACAAATAGCACAGGGAAGTTACTAAGATTTCAATGTAGTTTAGTGTGTGCACCCACCAGTAGCATGCTACCTGGCTAACATGTGGTCTGTGAAATTAGTGATGCTGTGGTGTGCTTGTGTGGTGTTTTTACCAGTCACAAAGGCCCATCTTTGTCTGTTTTATCTGATTCATCCCTCTGCATAGTGCTTGTAACACCACTATGTATCCACAGGCTGGTAAGGATGTGAATCAATAAGATTTTATCAACCAGTGCTATTAACAATCCTGCTAATTGATCCAAGTCTTTATTTATTTCAAAGTGTTTTTATTGATTTTTCATTACGTATAACAAAGAAAGAATCCCAATAAGCTGCAATAACAGGGCATAAACCAATGACAACAAGGAAAAAAAACTCTGCTGTTGGCTCAGCTTTCATTATAATGTTAGACAGATAGGCTACTTTGTATATGAATTACTTGTATTTCTAATGCCAACAAGGTAAGCATAATGAGGCAAATTAAGTTGTACATTCAGCAAACAAGAGTAGGAAAGGAAAGAGAGGGTGAGAGAGGGGGTAGGCTAAGGGTAGAGATGGGGAATGCTTTTAATCTAGGGTGTTAGCATCAAATTTGTTTGCAAAAAAGTCTAGATAGGGGTTCCAAATTTTTTGGTATCTTTGTACTGAGCCCTAGACTGTAGACCTAATTTTTCCTAGTTTGAGAAATGACATTACTTCATGAACCCAACGCGAGTATGATGGAGAGGCTGGTGATTTCCAGCCAAGCAAAATGAGTCTGCGTGCTAAGAGTGTTGAGAATGCTATTAAATCTGATTGATTTCCCATAGTTGCTAGGGGTGATGCCAAAAGTCGCAATAATAGGGTCAAGGTCATCGTTCTATTTACAAGATCCAATTCTTTAATGATGTGTCAACAATGTCAAACACACATCACAGCATAGATGGCTGCTTCTGCATGTTGCTGGTGTTTCCACTCAGATACGGTTGTGCAGTAGGCGCCTTTTAAAAAAAAATTAAGCCACAATTCTGACGATTCTAAACCCTGTCAGTGGAAGGAATTGATGATCAAAAGGATTCATGGTATCAAGACTTTGATGGAGCTGTTAATGATTCTCAACTGGAATTGGTTTGTGATTCCCATCTCTACTGGCTGGTGCTGCTGTACATCAATATATATTTTTAAAATGAGAAAAAAAACGAAAGTGAATAGCATTACTCCACAGAAATCTAACAGTACAAGCATACATGCAAGTAAGAAAAAATATTTTCACATATTTCCAGATCCTCTAACAATCATAGTTTAGTTGAATGAAATCAATTTGATAATACAAAAAGGTATTCATGATTCTTCATAAAACTGGGTCAACAGGTTCATATGTTACTTTTGCTCTCTGTGATGTTTTAATATAAAAAACAAACAAACATTTTGTTCCAAAAATGAAAGAAATCCATTCAGCTCCAGTATCCACCTTAACAGGCAAGTCAACCAGTAGGTTGACCAACATATGTGCTTTTGAATAATATGAATAATAAAACCTGACATGTTGCTAAATGAAGAGGAAGGAACACAATTTTACAACAAATTTTTTGTTGTAAGTGTTTTTCTCAGTTTGGAAGTCAAATGGTTAAGGGGCTTCTTGTGTAGCCTGATGTGCACCTCTTCTGCGTGGAAATGCAGCAGAGTACGAGCCCCGTTAGGCCTGCTGGGTTGCATCACATTAACTGCATCTGACAGCAATTCCCCACCGTCTGCCTGAACTCAAAGACAGGAGGTAAGTTATTTGACCCGGGATGCCCTCCTATTTGCTTCTCTGCAAAAAAGCAGTGCACTGAACCGCTTCCAAGTATTAAGATATTTATATATTTAGGTTTTTTTCAGTCCCCGATCAACAAAATAACAACAACAGGGGCTTGGGACCCAACTGCATGCATCTTTAAGAGGAACAGACCTCTATTGTTAGTGTCAAGATCAAACATATATTTAAAGGACAAATTACTATTGTATTAACATGAATCTCATCCCATGACTGTCGTTTTAGATTAAATCAAACTCAATTTATGTACGCTTTTTTTAACTAATGGCATGTATGTATTTCTCAACTCACTAAAAAAATCATTGTCTTTCCAAACCCCATGTTAAGAATCCCTTGTATTTTGTATGATAACAAATTAGGAGAGTGGCAAAACAAAACTAGAAAAGCACACAGAGAAACCTTGAAAAATGCTGACACCAGTTTGCAAATAAACTTAAAATGCCCATAATTATGTAAATAAAAGGGCTTTGCCATTATAAACTTCAATGTTTTCTTGTGATGTCGGTCTGGATTGGAATGACACCAAAATGTACTGGCTTCTTCCTTGGATCAAACCACACCTCTGGTGAAATTTTCCTGTAAATCCATCCAGTAGTTTTTACATAATCTTGCTAACAGACAAACAAACAGACAAATAGCCCGCAAAAAACATTACCTCTTTGGTGGAGGTAAAAACTGGACGTATGGCAAACACAAAAATCATACTTTTTACTGAGTAATGCAAGTGTGCACAAACCCTTCAACATTTATGTGCAGTGTACAAGACTGTAAAGATTAAAATCTTGACTTCTGGTTTTTGTTTTTCACCCACATGATTGGACTCGCACTCTCATAAGTGGGTCAAAAGTGACCCATACTGGAAGCATATCAATGTGATGCAGCTTCTATATAAGTCATATAAAAATACTCTGATGTAATGGCGGGTTTAATATGAGCGTTACTTTCGTTCCTTATAAATCACCATAATTCTACCTTAGCTTCAGCATTTCAACGTGAAGACCTGTTTGTTTTTCAACCAAATATCCTGAAACACATATAGAGGTCTAACCTGGCACACCACTGTTCATTATATTTGACTTGCCCATCTGGCAAAAAGCCCCAAGAAAATGTTGGGCAGAACCTTTCAAAAGCATCTACAAGGGCATTGGATGATAGTACTGTAGACAGACGCTACTACCATGGTGTAAAATACAAAACGTAAGCCACATTGTAGAACCAACCCCTGGCAAAACATATTGGAAGTTGCATGAAAATAGCTTTTCTATTGAAAAGAGCTTGAAGTGTTGTTGTTTTTCACTGAATAAAGACATGTGGTCTAGATCTGATAAAATTGATGCTGAAGCTCTTGCTGCTCTAAAAGACACTGATTTGGCCACCTGCTTTGGGTCACTCCCATTTGGATTCACCTGATTACAGACACTAATAAGGCGTGGGATTTTTGTAAATAAAGAACAAATAACACTACAAACTTCTACACAAAGGATATATTTGTTCCACTTTCGACATGTTGTGCAGAGACTTTGTTTTGTGAAGTGGTTCACACTCTGTCCTTTACACCGCGGCAGCAGCATCCGCCTACTAAATTATCTAATTAGCCCATAATAATAGCAATAATAATAATAATAATGATAATAACTTTATTTTTTAGAGCACCTTTAAAAACAGAAGTTTACAAAGTGCTTTAACAGACATGTAGAAAAAGGCAGAATAAAATCAACAATGAGTTCATAAGAGACCACGAAAGTTAGAGGAAAAGGCATAGAGGGTCCTGTTAACTGAAGCAACAAAATGAAAGAAAATAGAATAAACTGGTAGGATTGAAACAGCTGGAATAATGCATAATGACAAGGAGATGATAGGACAGTAGATAGATAATAGATTTACGGATACATAGATAAATTTAAGAATGCTGAATCACATCAGAAAGATAGAAAAGAACAGGGCAAATAGAGGACTGGTAAAAATAGAGAATAATAATAATAAATACTAATAATAAACAAATGGATACATAAAATAAAGTGAAAAAAATAATCAAAACTGAGTATATCAAAACAATGAAAGAAAGTAAAAACAGGACTACAACAATTATAAACTGTGAGGAGGATAAGAGCAGTAGAACTTAAAGGGACTGTAAGGAGTTTCTAAGTAATTGCAAAAAAGTCTCAAATTTAGATATATGCTTGATCGAAATACATACTTATCGATGAGTTTTAGAGCATCAAAATATGTTATCTATAAATGCTATTCCTTAGCTTCTTGGTCGGGTCGGACAGGGCAGGGCTGGACTGGACTGGCCTGGATACTCAACTTTGAGAACAAGACAATTAAAACTAGAGCAAATTTATATTATTCGGACACGTCTTAGAGCACCGGGCTGAAAGTAGCCATATTTAGCCGGCTACAAAACTATGATACTAAGATTTTCAAAAATTGCTTGTTGTCACACATCAAAAACTACCGCTACGTAACTACAAAGAGATACATTACCTCGTCACTTTGCATCCTGTAAGTTGTTGATAAAAGAAGTTATAAAGCAATGCAGAGTTCTGAGGAAGGTCCGAGCTGCATTCATGAGCATCACAACAAACACACGCTTTGGCTTGGGTCACGTCTTTTAGTGCGTTCCAGTTGTAGTCAGAAGTAGGAATTTCCAAGTTCTGAGTAAGAAACTGCAACTGGAACGACCCCCGAAGTCTGAATTTCCCACTGGGAACTCGGTGAAACCTCCCCACCCTCGAGTTGACAATGGAAGATGGATGCCTCCAGTGTGAACAGTTATTTAGCTCCTATAATAATCCATTTATTTGCACTTCTCACTGGGGTGTGTCGCTCTAGATCAGCTGTATACATAGTATTGTTTGACTTATATTTACAAAAATGCTGCCATAGTGATAATCACATTCTTCATGGTATATTTGTGAACAACAACGCAGGGCGTGCTAACAACAGCTAACAATAGCCTGGTAGATCGACATGTTTTTTTCAGACTTCAACTGGAACGCCGATAAGTCGGAGATGATGTCATCCCAGTTCCGAGGTTACTGGAACGCAGCATTACGACAGTCGCCGCGCGTGCTCATGGGTAGCAGAGTCTTAATGTCGCCGGAAATAGATTCTCCTCACAGCACCTTTAAAATAATAAAACAAGTTTAAGAGAAAATCATATGAAAGCAAGTCTAAAAAAAGACGTCACTGATTGAGCCTGCCTTATCTTCTCTGGCAGGATGTTCCAAAGCCGAGGAGCTCTGACAGAAAAGGCTTGATCACCTTTAGTCTTCAGCTTCAACTGAAGACTAAAGGTGATTGATAGAAAGACTGTCCAATCACTTGCCCAATATGCTTTTGAAAGGTTCTGCCCGCCCCCAAACACTTTCTGTGGGCTCTTTACCAGATGGACCAGTGTCGTATACTTAATGGTTCGTGGTGTGTCAGGTAATCAAAACTGCAGTGTGTGTAAAAGTGTAATGAAGTGTAAATGTGTAAAATTGTAATGAGTTCATCTGCTTAATCCATGTGCTCTCTCTCACCAAAACAGTGCCTCAGATTCTACTGTATTATTTCTGTTACCAAATACAGTTTGTTCTACAGGATGAACATCAGATCTCACTCAGCAAACTATTGCAGATAAACGATCTGTAATCATTTTTCTAACTGACTGATGTTGCCAAGTTTGGTAACAGAAGCAGTTTGACAGCGTCACAGCCTGTCCCACAGACTGTGAGAAACAAGAGTAGGGAAGTGTGAGAGAGAATTTATTTATGAAACATATTTCTGAATGAGAAAAGTGCAGAGGCCAATGAATCAGAGTGTTGGAGGACTGAGGAGTCAGAGTGCAGACCCCCTATAACAAAGACACATTAAAGGGACAATGTGCAATGTTTTAAGAAATTCATGAGCTAAAACAATGTTTACATTCAGAAATTTGTCCTCATTTGTGTTAAATTGCCAATAATCTGACTTTGTCCTCCTGGGTGAAGAATTTCCTATCTGTATTTACATTGAACAGCTAAGTCCTATCGAAGCTTCCACGTCGTTCTGGTATATAAAAAAATATGAACAACCAAGGCAAACATAAAGCACTACATATTGCTTCTCGCTATGGCTAAACATGATTTCGCACAGAGCCAATGAGACCGAAACAGAGAAGAAGCACAGCAAGATGTGCTTTTCACTACCCTGGCAAATTTGGAAGTCTAATCCACACGAAGAAAAACCGAGGTCTAAACGCATACTTTTTTTACCGAATCTGTGTATCATCCATCCAAAGGCACCGTTTTGGGGGTCTGTAAACGATCATTTTTGAAACCAGGTTCCAGAGTGGAAAGATTTTGAAATGCCGTATACGCAGCTCCGTGATTACTGGCTCTCCGCAACTTTACAGATACGCTTACGCCATAATTTCATATCTTCATGCGGCAACAACAATGAAGGCGTACGGTCTAGCATATATGCTAATGAAGCTAGCGACCATACTATCCCTGTTGCAGTAAAATCTCCTTCTCAATAACCTCTGCGTTGAACAAACAATTATGGAGGACACATTACAGCACTTTATGATCACTTTAACACAATCTCTGTTTACAACTTTTGCCTCAAGTGCGCATGCCCACTGTTTTTTCATGTGTTTCCGCTTGTTTCCGTCATATCGTTACAGCGCCCCTAGAGGTCTGGCATGTGTTTTACAGCATTTTCATGCGTATTGAGTGCATTCATGCAGACGCACACATTTTCGTAGTCTTTATGACGATCGTTTTTGGAACTGTTAAGCGTTTTGTCTTTGTGTGGATGGGGCCTAAAGAGTCAATGCAGTTTGCTGTTTGTTTGAAATAATATACCTCTTCACCAGGAAGGAAACTCAAAGTGTTTGATGACATGTTGATGTAGCTTCTGAACACAAACCAGCTAGCGTAGAGTTCAGCACACATTTGAAAAGTGAGTGCTAGAGGACGTTATCTGTTTGAATGCAAGATACAGTTTCACCACTAGATGGGAGGATAAACTACAAAGTGGCTACTAGGGCTGAAAGATACATGTATATCATTATTGTATCTGTATTGAGATAAGAACATTCAAGATATTAATATTGAAAAAGGAACAATATTAACGATATAGATTTCCCCCATGTTCACCCCCCCATATACAGCTCTGGAAGTCACAACAAATTTCATGTTTAGGATTGCCCTTGAATGCACTGCCTTGTTTTCACCAGACCCATAGTCATACTGTATCTTATAGATATTGAGATATCTGGCATGAATATCGAGGTATGAAATTTTGTCCATATCCTTGAGCCCTAGTGGCTACATTTATATGAGATCTTTAATTCCCCTTTAATTCAGAATAAACCTTCAATCTTCTTTAAATAGATTTAAAAATAACCTTGTAAACACCTAGTTCTAAATGAAAATGACCATTCTGGAAGTAAGCGTTTTGGTTTTGGTTTGGTTGAAAGGAGTGGATGGATAAAATTCAGATCTTTTTAAAGTTGAAAACAAACTTTTAAAGGAGTTTGTCTTCTTCTGGTAGACGTAAATACGTCACGTCCACACCCGTCCAATCAGAACCATTCCCAACTCCCAGACCACAAGCAGAATTGAATAAAGGCAAATGAATGTGTTTTCTGTGTAAACCTCAATTCAGAATTACTATTTCCATGTAAACACAGAGGACAACACTTTGATTCCAAATTACTCTATTCTGAATACCAATTTAAAACCACCATGTAACCGTGGCTAGTGTGGCTGTTGACCAAACAGAAAAAGAATCAAAAACAGAACTTACAGGCTGCTATTACAGAGAATCAACTAAATGAAAGTCATTAAAAACAACTCAAGGACGTAAAACTGCATCAAAAAGCTCTTTGTCTACTAAAAACAGAAGTGATTGGGAAATGTGACTCTCTTCAAAGAAACCTTTTCAACTAAAACCACGAGACAGAGGCTGTCTGTGTTTACTCGGTCATCCATGTAATTGATGAAACCCCCCACTGTTGGCAAGTATTAAAGCTAAAGTGTGCACATGTATCTGTGTGTGTGTGTGTGTGTGTGTGAGGCATGACGCACAGTGACAGGTGCAGGCAGTCACAGCAGCTTCAGTGTCAGCTGCTGCAGAGGAAATACAACCAGCTACTCTGAACACATACGCTCACGCTCGTACACACACGGCTTTGCAGTGTGACATGAAAACAGTGTTTGATACTGTGAATTATTTTTGCCCTGTTTTCATGGAACAAGTTTGCAGTTTAAGCTTTCTCAGGATAATCTACAGTGCTTTACAAATTTATCAGACCACAACCCAATGTAAGGTTTATGCCACAGCTGCCCTAAATACGCAGCTTTTGGTAATTATAAAATGTAACCGGTGTGACTTTGGGTGGTGTAGTTTTCCTTCATGCAGAGATGACAGACACAGGATCTCGCTCTCTCTTCAGGGTTTAGTCCATACGAAAAATATAGTTAAGAGTCTCGACATCTGGTACAGCTCCTGCATAGACAAAACACATGCCAGCTAACTTATGGCCCTTTTCCACTAGCACGCCTTGGCCCTACTCTACTCGGCCCTACTTGATTTGCAGCGTGTTTCCACTAGCCTGGTACCTCCTTAAACAAGCTAGTTTTAGTACCTACTCTGCTCTGATTCTAAGCGAGCCGAGCCAATACTAAAAGATGACGTCACCGACTGACGGCTACTGGTTGGTCAGACAATGTCATCATCGATTAGTCATGAGCGTAACAACCTAGCATGCTAGCGGTAGCTACCGTTAGCTTACCCTCATACGTCTTTTCTTTGCAGCTCGATTGCTCTCGTCCTCGGCTTCATTCTGTTGTATAGCTTCCAAAACTCTCCTGTGCTTCTCAAGGGGTATTTCTTCTTACCACCTGCAGCCTTCTTCTGCTTTCCTTTTTTACCCGGTTTGTGACAAAAAGCCACAGATTGTTGTGTCGCGCTCAAAATGACGTCACCGCAGAGCCGCTCTCTGTTTACAGCGACACTGCACCCCGTTGGGCAGGCGACAGGGGCTAATGGAAAAGCAGCACAAGGCGAGTAGAGTAGAGTAGAGAAGAGTAGGGCTAATGGAAAAAGGCCATTAGAACACAGCGAACATAAGCTAGCATAAAAAATAACATATTCATACAACTAACTACTAACTATGAACAAAATAACTTTTTGGACACCAAATTCAGACTTAATAGAAATAAAATATAGTCCAGAAACACATTAAAGTGCCACAAACAATGCAAAGCATTCTTAAAATGAATAAATAGGTAGAAAAAGGAATAAAGTTAGACAACGGCCACCTACCTCTTAATTTATGATTGATCATTCTGACTTCTGGGAGAAGCCCAGTGATCCAACTCAATTTTGGGTATAAAACGGGGAATTCAGTGTGAAATTCCTCATTCCTTTTCAAATTGTATGTCATATAACAGTTTCAATTTAAGGCAGGTTTTGAGAGATTTCTAAAGTACTTCTGTTTTCTCATTTCAATGACAGGTACAGGTAGTAAAACATATGTACGCACTCTACTTTATATTCACTTTTGTGTGTTCTTCAAATATTCATACTGTATGTCTTAACTAGGGATGTAAGGGTATGAAAATTTTATATCACGGTATTGTTGCAGTGTGCTTATGAACTATGACGGGAAAAGAAGATCTATTACGACAAAATATGGTGAAATACAGCAAATAAATGGCGAGAGAACGGCAGGAACTCACTCCAGATTGATACTAATGCTGTTATTTACAACCTTTATATATTATTTACACAGAAAATCCTGATAAACACCTATAATTCACCGAGATATGGCTCACTGAATCCTCTCTCTCTCTCTGCTCGTTGACTCGAGGAGTTACAGCAGTTTTAATCACGCACATTTTTGTCTTTCACCACAGCTTGGTGTTTTAGACAGGGTGACTATCATCAATCAGTTTCCCCTTGACATCCTTGTAAAATCCAAACTTTGACCAAACTTTAGCCGTTTCGAGTAGGAAAACCAATGAAAGTCTGAGCGAGGCTCCAACTGCTTGAGGCCAAACACTGCAAGCTGCGCATGCGTGCTTCTGTTTGCCACACACGGCTGCTTCATCGAGGGGCAGACGCACATAGTTTCGCCTTTCTAGGCAAAGGTCAGCATTACCGTGAGTTACTGACACAGTGTGGTAATGATTACTGTGGGTAATTTTACCACGATTTACCATTTTACCGGTAACCGTTACATCCCCAGTCTTAACCCACTTATGTTTCATTTTCGTAATTTATTAGCCTGCGGAGTTTTTTCCACCACTGAGGTGTGTGTCATCTTAACCTGTGTTGAGGGAATTATCAGTATTAATCTGTGAGATGCATTTTATTAAGGCTATCCATTCATTCATTGATTATCTATAACACTACATCTTTTCAGGGTTGCAGGGGACCGGAGCCAATTACAGATGATATTGGGTAACAGGTGTGCCACCCCAGATCAGTCCTAAGCAGATCACAGGGTCAACATAGAGATGGAAAACCATTAATACACACATTCAACCTTAAAAACATCCTCTCATCTATGCATGGGGATAACGTGCAGTCACAACAGGAAGCCCCTGACCTACAGAGGAAGTCAAACCTGCCAACATCTTGCTATGAGACACGAACACCAACCTGCTGCACGACCGTGAGGCTGAAATAAAAACCCTACTTCAGCTTAAATGTACCGTTCTGTTCAGACGTGAAAGTGAGTCCTTCTGTTTTCATCATCATTAACTCTCCTATAAAGTCTCTGTTTGGCTGCTTCAAAAAGATCCTCTGCACAAAAAGGTTAATGTATTCATCCAGTGAGCTTTTAATTTGCATGATTACTTCCACTGAGAACAGTAAATATTATGAAGGCTCAAACAACAATTTTAATGGATCATCATCTACTTTCCACCAGTCCTGACATTTTACCCCCTCCCAGAAGGTGATCCTAGACAGGAAAGTATGACTTTAAGAGAACTACACAGCAGAAATAAAAAGGTTTTAAACAACCTGAGAGAATTAAAAATATAAAGAGAGTATGGTTATGTTAATTTATGTATAAATATTGATAAATTCACTCAATCAAAGACTGAGAGGAGATCAGAAAGCAGATCCAGCAGGTGATTTGTCAACTGTTCTGTAAATCACATTCATCATGGGCCAATTAGTGAAGTATGTGGGGGCAACTGCCTAGTGTAAAACACAAAACATAAGGCACAAATGTAACCGTAACCCTGAACAAACTCCCAGCAAAACATGTAGGAAGTGGAAAAAGTCTATGGAGAAGTTTAAGTGTTATTTGTTTTTTGGTACCTCTGCTAGGCAGGTTATGTTTTTGGCAGGGGCTTTTTGTGTGGTTGTTTGTTTGTTAGCAAGATAACGCAAAAACTTCAAGATGGATTTACATGAAAATTTTACCAAAGGTTTGGTTTGGTCCAAGGAAGAAGCCAATACACTTAGGTGGTGATCTGCATATTTGTCTGGACGCAGAAAAATCCATAAATGTGTGAAAAATCCCACATTGGGCTGTATTTTAAAAATCAGATTTCTGACATCACTTGATGGATTACCTTCAAAATCTACATGATAAAATAGAGAATATAACTCTATAATCACAGTCTGTTTCATCTGGATCTGATCCAGACTGAGGTCACAAAAAACAATGAAGTTTATAACTGCAAATCACATTAATTTCTCCTTTGCTGCTGTAAGAGTTCTCCCCCCTTCTGTCATTTTATTTTTTTATTGAAATAAAGGACAGTACACATTAATGAACATTGGCACGTTAACATGCCGGATTATAGCCACAGGCGAATTTCAATCTGTCCCCAGCAGGTTGATGTAATGCATTTGTACAGGTGTGTGCAATCCTAAAATACTTAAATTACATAAAATAACGGTAACAAGCAGTGGCAAGATGACAGATAAATATAAAATGAAATCTACATTGAATTACAGGACACACATACAACAACACAAATATGCTCAAGAAAAATCATAACAAAAAGACCCTCAAAGTTAAAGTGTGTGAGCTGTTTAATGTACAAAATGCTGTGTTAAGGTGCTAAAGTGCTGGTATATTGCACATCATAATACTGGAAAAGCACTCGGAGACCGCAGACCTCCACCAGCGCCACAGTCCTCACCCATATTGTGATTTTCACCATAAATATTAGTCCTACCTTTATTTCATCTAAATATTTAGATTCCTTGACCATGAAAACAAACCATTAGCAATTGGATTCATAATGATATCTATTTTAGTTCAGTAGTTTGTCACAAAAATCACAGTTTTCGTCATGGCAGCCAGACGCTGATCCGGATCAACACCAAAATCGAATCACTTCTTCCTTTTCCCATGCTGAACATTTCCTGAAAATTTCATCCGAATCCATCAATTACTTTTTGAGTTATTTTGTTCACAGACGGACGAACAAACAAACTCTCCCGAAAACATAACCTCCTTGGCGGAGGTAAAAATGCTGCGTTCCATTTACCTCTGAACTGGGAAGAGGGAAGCTGGAGTAATGTCATCTCTAAGTTGTCTGCGTTCAGGTTACAAAGTCAGTAAAAACGTGCCGATCTACCAGGCTGTTGTTAGCCGTTGTTAGCATGCCCTGTGTTGTTGTACACAAATACCACATGAAGAATGTAAATATCACTATGGCAGCATTTCTGTAATATAAGTAAGTATATATACGGCTGATTTAGTGTGACGCACATTAGTCAGAAGTGCTAATAAATTGATTATTACAGGAGCTTAATAAGTGTTTACACTGGAGGCAGCCATCTTCGATTGTCAACTCGGGGCGTGGGGAGGTTCCCCCGAGTTCCCAGTGGGAAATTCAGTCCTCGGGAGGTGTTCCAGTTGCTGTTTCCTACTCGGTACTTTGAAATTCTTACTTCTGACTACAAGTGGAATGCACCAAAAGTGCTAATGTTTGGGAATTGTAGTTTATTTCCAAACTCACAGCAACTTTTTTTCAAGCCTGTGTCACTACATTACCCAGCTTCCCTTGCAAGAGTACTTCTCCATGTGAGCCGAGACTCAGTTGTCATATTGGAACGCTTGGTGATCCAGAATTCATCCCGGTGGAGGTCTGTGCTCTTTGAGTGCTTATCTACTTAATAAAAAATGCAGGCCACATCTGATAAAGCTGCTGCTGAAGCTGTTAGCATCTATGCTAACATTTCTAAAGGACTCTCGCTGGGCCATCCCACTTTGGGCTGTTCAAAGCTTGGCAAGATGTTTCTGTGATTACAGACATTGAATCTGAAGCTCCCATTTTGATAACGCACAAATGACTCCAACTTTGACCAAACTAAAACCTGGTCCAAAGTCTGAGAGGCACGAAAGTGTAAAAAGGACAACATGCATCAGAGTACAACAGTACACTATCTGTAATAAAGTTACCAAGAAAAGCAATGAGAACAAGGAGGTGGTGAGCAGGAACTTTGTGTAGCAGTTTCACAGTAATTGTTTGCACTAAAGTCGATGATCCTACACCAACTGCAGGATATGAACATCATCACAACGTGTCAGCTGCTCGAGGTGAAGTTTCCTCAGTATTTCCTGCTGACAACATGTTAATGACTACTTGGGGGATGTTCAGGTATGCTGCTTACCCTGGTATCTCAACGTCCTGAACTTTTTGGATGATACTGACCTTGAAAAACCTCCATGTTTGTGAGGAAGAGATCTGCCCTCATTCCCCCTGCTGACTTTTGTCTGGGTGTGTCTTTGTTTTATCCTGTTAATGAGGTGTTAACTAGAATCACAGAGTTTGTGACGGACGTGCACATCCTGTGTGATCTCACGCCCAAGGAAAGTATTAACAGCCACAAACTCACCGTCAAGCTCATGATGACTGACAAAAGCAGTTTAATCCTGGGCGATCACACACAGACCCTCTGGGCTCTGCTTCAAACCCATGTGAACAGCAGAAGAGCTGGAGGAATGCCATCTAAGTAAACACACACAAACTGTTTGACAATACATGCACTACTGAACATGTGCTAATGCAAACTTAAGCTGCTCACTAATTAGATAATACGTGTACTGAATAAACATTACACATTTGAATGGAAACAGAATTGGATTTATACACAAGATCATGAAGTGATTCAAAATCCATGAAGTGATTTTTTTGGAGACTCATTTTGCCCTTTAACTCCCAGCTCAACTGTTTGACAATGGTCGATAAATTCAGGAATATGTAATATGTTGGAAAAATAAGTCATTGTTTTCTTAGGATACTACGACCAAGGATTAGGGCCACGTTTAACCCCTAATATATATATATATATATATGTTTTATTGGCATTTCCATGACATCTGATCATGTATTCATTAACAGTACTGCATTCTTTTAAGTTGTACTGGTACCTTTATCGGGCAGCCCTTTTGTGTTGTTGTCTTCTGTATTTTTTCCCATCTCATTCTTTCATTATATCTTTTATAATTTGCATATTCTTAAAAGCTTTAAAAATAAAATGTTTTAAAAAAAGAAATGCAGACGGTCAGGTAGGTCATCTAAGAGTCACTGGCAGAGTCGTTGACCTACTTCCCCCCTGGAGGGGTGACGGGGGGGTTTCCAGGGTTGTTTGGGCGACATGCTCTCTGCTCCTTTGTTTTCTGGGGGAGTTATTGTCTGGATTGTTTATGACAGGAATCCAAAACTGTGTTATATGTTGGAGGTAGAAAGTGTCTCATTCTCCCACTTCTGTTAAGGGATGGTTTCAATATCGCAACAAAAACAACCTAAAGGGGTAATTCAGTTTTTAGTAAGTGGGGTTGTATAAGCTCCATATGGCCCCAAATGGCCCGTTTCCACTAGCACGCCTTGGCCCTACTCTACTCGGCCCTACTCGATTTGGAACGTGTTTCCACTGGCCTGGTACCTCCTAAAACAAGCTAGTTCTAGTACCTACTCCGCTCTGGTTCCAAGCGAGCTGAGTCTATACTAAAAGATGATGTCACCGACTGCCGGCTACTGATTGGTCAGACAATGTTGTCATCGATGAGTCAGGAGCGCGACGACCTAGCATGCTAGCGCTAGCTACCATTAGCCTACTCTCATACGTCTTTTCTTTGCAGCTCAATTGCTCTCGTCCTCGGCTTCATTCTGTTGTATAGCTTCCAAAACTCTCCTGTGCTTCTCAAGGGGTATTTCTTCTTACCACCTGCAGCCTTCTTCTGCTTTCCTTTTTTACTCGGTTGTGACAAAAAGCCACAAATTGTTGTGCCGGGCTCAAAATGACGTCACCGCAGTGCCACTCAGCTGTTTACAGGGACACTGCACCCCATTGGGCAGGCGACTGGGGCTAATGGAAAAGCAGCACATGGCGAGTAGAGTACAGCCGGGTAGAGTCGAGTAGAGTGGGGCTAATGGAAAAGGGCCATAAGTACAGTAGATACAGTAGAAAGTTCTCTCCTCTCCCTCGGTAAGCCACAGTCTGTGAGAATCTGTGACGAAGAAATAAATGCTAACAGGAAAGTAACGTACCAAAAACAATGGGTATTTTCTCCGCCTACAAGAACTTAAATCGAAAAGTAATACCACAGTTTAAGAGTACGCTACATATGAGTGTTTTTAAGTGCATTAAGATTTTGGAAATATAGAGTTTTGGACCTAAGCCTACTCACATCGTGTGTGAGATATCTGTAAAGAGCTGAGTCCTGTTCAGAGGAGGTGGTCCTCCTGTGCTGTGCCATGCATTAAAGGTTTTTTGGTTTTTTTTGCATTCTTCATTGCATCAAACAGCCTCGACCTTATTGCTCTGCTTGTGTCTGCCCTTGGGATGAACATGTTTCTGTCACAGAGTGTTGGAAGGTTGAATTTTGCAGGAATGTTGTGTTTGAGATATTTGAGACACTCCACACAGGTAAGGAATAGCTATGTTATGACACTTATTGTTCTGCAAAAGAGTAGAGCTAGAACAACAAACACCAGGATCCTTGTACTCAAACCTTCAACACTTTCAAAATTAAGTCTCGTTGCAAACTCATGTGACCCAACATGACCTTGGAAGAGCACAAATAAGGAAGACAATCATTAACAGATTTTTGTTTTGTAATAAATTACATAAAGGCACAATCTTCTCTTTTCCTTTTATTCCACCTGGTTCGAGGTACAGTGGTGTTTATACTCACCGCCATGTTTATGAGCAAAAGCATGAAACATCTGCTCTGTGATGTGATCTTGCTGTGGGAGGTTCTACCTGATTGCAAACAGAATTTTATTAAAATTGATTCCATGCGTTTGAGGATAACAAGGATATTTTTTTTTCTTGAAATCAGGCCATGCCTCTTTGATCACAGAGGGGCAAACTGGGACCCAAAATCAGGCCTGAAACTGTCCACTGTGGATGTTCAGGGAGATAGAAATGTGTCAAGTGTATCTTTAGATCAGTCTACAGATGGTGAGCTTCTGTAGCTGCTTTAACTTTAGTTGACCCATCATCTCCTACTAAATAAGAAAGACAATAAAACAGACCAATACACTGTCAGCTTGCTCACCAAACCCACCCAACACTTTCAAAATTAAGTCTAGTTAATACTTAAACTAGATAACTCACATTCTGTTTGTTCTGTTCATCATTTTTGGACACAGACAGTTCGTGAATACACAATAGGCCCAAAGTAACTTCTCCTCTGAAAAGAGTTTATGACTAATTTGTTAAAGTCTTTTGCATCTGTGTGCCTGTGACCAGGGTGACTGTTCCCCTACAATGGACCGCTGTTTGCTCAGGGACATTACATAATGTTTGCTTGTCCTTGGGTGCTCGGGTGGAGGTATCTGACAGTCATGCAACTAAACAGCCTCCCCTTAGATGAGGTAATAAAGTAACAGGGAGTAAAGGATAAGTGGATTAAAGCATGCGAACAACCCAAATACTAAAAGCATATAGTGCAATTGGGTTTCATGACATGTACTTATAATTAAGATGTTAGAGCCACTAATAAGAGCAACCCATCAGGCTATCAGGCATCAGCTGGGAAAAGTGTACAGAGGCTAAAATTCAATGACCAGTAGGATGGACATTAGATTGACATCTCCTTAGTAAATAAAGACCCTCGAGCAAATACTACACTTAAAGATGCTATGAGGAGTTTCTAAGTAATTACAAAAAAGTCTCACTTTTAGATATATGCCTGATCGAAATACACACTTTAAGATGAGTTTTAAAGGTTATCTATAAATGCTATTCCTTAGCTTCGCGGTCGGGTCGGACAGGGCTGGACTGGCCTGGATACTCAACTTCAGGAACAAGACAATTAAAACTAGAGCAACTAGACACATCTTAGAGCACCAGGCTGTAAGTAAAATATAGCCGGCTACAAAACTACAATACTAAGTTTTCCAGAAATTGCTTCTTGTCACACATGAAAAACTACCGCTACATAACTAGAAAGAGATACATTACCTCGTCGCTTTGCATCCTGTAAGTTGCTAAAAAAAGAAGTTGTAAAGCAATGCAGAGTTCTGAGGAAGGTCTGAGCTGCATTCATTAGCGTCACAACAAACGCATGCTTTGGCTTGGGTCACGTCTTCACGACAGTCGCCACGCGTGCTCATGGGTAGCAGAGTCTTTTATGTGGCTGGAAATAGATTCTCCTCATAGCACCTTTAAGTTGGTACACCTTGCTCCACTGCCTTAATTCTTGGAGGCTTAGATTAAACAAGGTGCCCAAACATCTCTCTGTGATTTGGGTCCATATAGACAAAACAGCATGATGAAAGGATGAAAAACAGATGAAAATCTTCTGCTCCACCACATGCCACAGGTGCCATGTTGGACTGTTACTGTGGAGACACTAGAGCACAGGAGGACTCATATTCAGAGCCAGTTTATGCAGGAGGTTTGAGACATTCAGAGTCTTTAGAGAAGAGTACTACAAAGTTTAAACAGTTTTGACAGCACTTTTTTAACCAAATTTGTTTGAAATGCATATATATTCACACACGTACTAAAGTTACATCAGATTTTTTAAATATATCTACACAAGAGCAGAAATTTGTGTAAGAAATGCATGGGTTAACAGTTGAACTATTTACAATCCAGCAATTCATATTCATTGGGTTATTTCTAATGTTCCTTTGAACAAATTACATAATCATCTGGATAGCAGTTTAACAAGGTTTTTACATTGGTAAATTAGAAGTAGAACCTGCAATAGATACAATTTCCTTTTTTCCAAACTTTTCTTTAGGGAGTGCTCCAAAAATATAACATTTTGGGGCCAGGGGTAAATCACTGACAGCACTTATTAATGCAGTTTAAGACGGTCATTTGCCAAAAATATTTTTTAGTTCTATTCATAATTTAGTTATCTAAATCATTTTAACTTTTGTCTAGTTTAAGTCGATGAATTACAACATTTTAGTCAACAGAATCTACTGGAAATTTAGCTGTCTAAAATATCATTTAAAAGGGTACTTCACACATCTATTTTAGGTATCTCTGCTCTTCTTCAAATTTCTTTTTGTACATTTTTAATCTGTAAAAGCCTCCCATGGACTGGTGTTGAAAATTAGCACAGTGCTATAAACACTTACAACAGTGCATCTGAGATCTGTGTATATTTAAGTAGCAAAGCATCAATGTCACTGTGTCCATGTAAAAAAAAAACAATAAAAATCTCTATCTATCTATCTATCTATCTATCTATCTATCTATCTATCTATCTATCTATCTATCTATCTATCTATCTATCTATCTATCTATCTATCTATCTATCTATCTATCTATCTAAATGTAGAAATAAAGGAGACAGGCATGGCTTTAAGCATGAAGATGGACTCCTGCACACTGTCTAACTTGCATTGTTTCTCTACAAAGTAACTTGTCTTATGGATCTTTAGCGTCCCCTAAATTGTATACTTTGTAATTGATGTTTTCATTTGCAGCCTTATTTGTAGGCTCTAATTAGACTTTCATCATATTCACACTCTCAGTCAGGAGGTTGATGTTTTTTTTAGTCTGTTTATTTTTTAGTGCAGATGTACGGCATCTGCATTATTTAACAAACTGTTTGCCTAATGAAGGTCTGAGACCCAAACGTAGCAAATAAATGAATTCCCTGCAAGTATCTTCGTGCTTCAAGTTGTCTAAAATATGAAGTGTAAAGTGCAAGGTATTTTGGTCATGTTTTACATTTGGGTCCCGTGACCATGGAGCTAAGAGAGTTGTGATTGGATGTCCCTCTTAACTCACCCAACCTTTCAAGGCAGCCAAAGCAGCTGTGATTCCAAACTTGTCCCTACTTTCTATGTGATGAAATGACTTAGGTCTGTCTGGATTAAGTCTCTGTTAAAAATTTTTTCTGTTAAGTTTGTATTTGTGGACAAAAATGTCAGTTATTTAAGTTTTAGTTTTTGTCAATGTACGCTTGTTTTTTTTCTAGTTATTGTCCATGAAAATAGGAAAAAAAGGTTGTTGACGGAAACTATGATAATAATTTAGTCGTCAAATTAACACTGATACTATGTGGCCATATAGGAATGGGCATGGTCAGGAACAATGCTAAAGTTTGCCAAGAATAATCCCAATAGTTACCTGAACTGTCGATACAAGGCAGGATGGATGGTTGGGGATGGTTGTGCATGAAAAATCCTAATCTCACCTGCCTGTCTTGCATCATACTACATTTAAAGTTGCTAAAAAGACCTTTCCTCCCCGGTTGGGTTACTCAATGGTATGCTTTCCGTGCTGTTGTGGCCTGTGAAATTATGTGTACTGAAACATTTCTCCGGGTCACGTAAGGACACATTCAGGGACATAAAGCAGCACATGATGACACACAATAATCCCACCTTGTTACAGCCGCTGCCAGGCTCGTGACGCGAAGTGATGATTTGTTAAACAGTGCAGAAGGGAAAATGTTTGCTGTCCTAGACTCAAAGTGCATCTGTGTGTGTGCTGCTTTGTGTCTGAAAAGTCACTGAGTTTTTAAGTTTGAGAGGAAAAGACACACCAACTCTATCCCGTCACAACATGACTCACGCTCATGCTGTCCAGTTCTTGATCTATAAATAAAGCCTCTCTATCAGGCTCACCATCATCCCTTAGTACATTGGCCACGTGAATGTCTGTAAATGAGACCCTTGATCTGGCATTGAATCACTGCTGTGATAAAATGTAGCAGGGCTTTTTTTCCCCTGTGATTATGGGATCACTTCTCCTGGTAGGTTCAATGTATGTGTATATACCTATCTATAGATAGATAGAGAGCTAGAGAGAGAGAGAGAGACAGAGAGAGAGGTGTAACACATGGATCGAGCAGCACGGTAGTAGAGCATGTGTCTCAATAAGAAGGCTGCTCATTCAAAGTCAGGGCTTTTCTATGTGGAGTGTTGCATGTTCTCCACGTGTATAGGTGGGTTCTCTCTGTCTTCCTCCCTCTGACCTATAACATACTCCTTAGATTCAGGGGCTGTTCACACAGACATTTTCAGCCTAAGACAGAAAATTTTCATTCCTTCCGTTTAAATGGGAACAGTGCCTGGAGCCCTGGAATCCACAAACTTTTGAAACCAGGGTGGAAAGTTTTGAAAACTTTTCACAACCCAGCTTTGTGTAGACGGCAGTCAGTGGCATAGGATGAAATGCTGATGTCACCGCATGCTCAGTACTCTTTAACATTGAGGCTGCTAGCGCATACCAGGAACAGCAACAGCTTCGGCCATCTACTGAGCAACATGTTTGCTGTTTATTGTGCTTGGCTTGTTGTCCAGACAAAAATATCCAGACAGATTTGTTGTCCAGACAAGAAACTCTCCATTGTTGTTTGTGAAAAGTTTTTCTTCCTTGTACATGAGTTGTAACACCACTGTTTATCTGCAAACCTATATCGCCATCTACTGAACTGCGTGCATACTACAGCATTTTCAGTTGTTCTCACATTTCAATATGAACATGGGTTGCTTTTGAAAACGCAAAGAAAAATCTGTTTCTGGTGAACCAATGTAGTAAACATGGCCTAAGTGATGACTTTAAATTGCTCTCAGGTTTGAGCATGAGTGTGAATGTTTGCCTCTGTCTCTGTTATCCCTTTCAGACTGGCCAAAAAACAGTTTAAACCCGGTAACAATCGGCTGCTGTTGTCAGTTTGAAAGGGTTTAACAGGCATGTCGGGGTGTCGGTGGTGCAGTTGGATAGTGTTCTACGTTAGTGATCGGGAGGTTGCAGGTTCAAGCCCAGATGTAAACAGCTTTGAGTAGTCAAAGACTAGAAAAGCACTATATAAGCTCAAGTCCATTTTGTTTGATCCTGCAACCCTGGATTTTAATTGGCTCACTCTGGTTGGCTTCAGCGAGAACATCACACTCGTGTTGACCCTCTTACTCACAGATGACATCGGCAAAACTTCCTCACGGCATATTATGCCCGTCCCCTCCGTCCGTAACTTGCGTGACTCTTTCAGCAGCTAATTCCATCCACCTTTGTATCATCAGCACAGAGTTTGTACATTTTTAAAGAGGGACAAAAGTACAAAGTAAAGAAAGCCGTGTCCATTTCTTCCATGCTCCTTTCCATTATTTACATGGACATGCTTTGTTGCGCTGATGATGTCATCAACATGAGACATCAGCTTGATGCGGCAGAGGAAAAGAGACAGCCATGCAGCTCATCTGCTGCCAATTAGACCCTCGTCTGCTGGCAGTGGGAAAACAGTGACTTGCCAAACATTAGCGGGTTAACCCGTGTTGGAACAACCCGCATTGACTCGCTAATTTTTGTGTGAAAGCGGTATATGTGACAGTTTGATCACTTGATGGTTCAGGGTGTGCAGTAACCCCCCCCCCCATTGACTCTGAAAGGGATCAACAGTCAAAGCCTTTTTCCCAATGCCCGTGATGCCTGTGATGTGTGCTGGTTGCAGAAAGCCTGGTAGATATTGCCATGAGGACGGCATTCAGTGAATGGTTAGGATCACACCTGTTGTTTTGTTAATCTGTCTGCCAAAACAGGGCAAGATCTTTTCGTACAGTCTGACATGATGCCATCTAAAATATCTTTCCAAAACAATAATGTAGAGTTATTTGTCTATGTAAGGTAGAACAAGATTCTTAAACTCTACAGCCACAAAGTACACAATTTCATGAATTCTTGCACTAAACATAAGAAAAAATGAACTTATTTCAAAATCCTCGCCTGACCATATTGTTATAAAACCTCTCTAATTTTGCTCTGCATCACTTTATAACAATAGCCTTTTGCAGAGATGATGTAAAAATGTTTTATTATTGATTCTTAGAGTTTTACAGCCACCCCAGCATCATTTTCCAAGAGATGTCTAAGCGATGAAGTTTTCAAATTATTCAGACTTCTATCTTCATTTACTCAGTCCCAGTAACACATAAACTGATAATTACACATCTGGACAAATCTATCCAGTGTTACTTTTAATAATTCGGTATTTTTAATGATTTAATACTTCTTTATGAGGATGTCATTTTCAAGTAGAAGGCTTAAAAATGGGACTGTAGAGGTTAAAGCCTTCAAACATGACAACCTGTGCCCTACTGCTTCAGTTTATGTTCCAGACTTGATTTTATAATTAAATCTTATCAGTGAGAAAGCAAGTAGGTGTGAAACTAATCTACTATAGGTGGAATGGATGATACACCTGCAGAACATTGAAGGTTATGTGCGTGAAGTGACGTCTGTTCTGGCCTGAACTGAATCTTCCACGGAACATTTTGCCCCAGCAGCAGGTTGAATGCTTCTTTATGATGTGTGAGAACTGTGAGGCTGTCTTGCTGTCAAAAAGGATAGATTATATACAGTCTTTGTGGAAGAACCAGGAGAACCTGCACATCCGTCAGACTGTTTAGAGACACAGATGAAAACCAGAGAAGTCTTTGTACTTCATAAAACTCTTCCATCAAGGATCAAACGTAGAGGAGCCTCCTCTTCACCTGAGGATGGTACTTGGCTCTTGTCGGTGTTTTGGGAGATTAAAGTCAAACAGTTCTTAGCTCTAGTGTTGAGCTGCCTCGAGGATCTGTTAGATAACTTGGCAGATCCATATATTCCATAGGCATTAAGATGATTTATCAGTGCAGTGAGAGGATACTTAAATCCACCCTGCAGAGCATGTTTCAGCTTATCATGCATACACACCGCCTTTAGCAGGGGAGGAAAAAATCATGTTTGGGGTGGTACATTCATCCATCCAGACTTACAAATGCGTTTCAAGAACCATGCAAGGGATTTTCTTCAGACTTTTTACAAATGTCCAAACCGAAGAATAAACATTAACTGTAATACCGCTTTTACACTAAAACTAGCGGTTCAAAGCGGGTTTTTTGAAAGCGGTTTAACCCACTAACAATCGGCAAGTGACTATTCCCACTGTCAGCAGGCCCAGGTCTAAGCAGCAGCAGGCGAGCTGCTTGGCTGTTTGTTTTCCTCTGGCGCACCAAGCTGGTGTCTCACGTTGATGACATCATCAGATCGACGAAGCCCTTCCATTTAAACAACAGAAAGGAGTATAGAGGCCGTGGACACGGTTTTCTGTACTTTGTACTTTTGTCCCTTTGTTCCTCTTCAAAGATGCTATGAGGGGTTTCTAAGTAATTATAAAAAAGTCTCACTTTTAGATATCTGATGGAAATACACACTTTAAGATGAGTTTTATAGCATCAAAATAGGTTATCTGTAAATACTTTTCCTTAGCTAAGTGGTCGGGTCGGACAGCCGGCTACAAAACTATGATACTAAGTTTTCCAAAAATTGCTTGTTGTCACATCAAAAACTACCGCTACGTAACTAGAAAGAGATACATTACCTTTTCGCTTTGCATCCTGTAAGTTGTTGAAAAAAGAAGTTGTAAAGCAATGCAGAGTTCTGAGGAAGGTCCGAGCTGCATTTATTAGCATCACAACAAACACACGCTTTGGCTTGGGTCACATCTTTATGACAGTCGCAGCGCGTGCTCATGGGTAGCAGAGTCTTTATGTCGGCGGTGACAGAATCTCCTCATAGCACGTTTAAAAAATGTACGAACTCGGTACTGATGATACCAAGGTTACAGTTACAGAAGGAGGGGATGGGCATGATATTATGCCCTGGGGACGTTCGCCGACGTCATCTGTGAGTTAGGGGGTCGACCCGGGTGTGATGTTCCCACTTAAGCCGATCGGAGGTGAGCCGATTTAAACCCACATCGCTTGCAGGGTCAATTTACCCGGGTCGTAATGCCAATTAAAGTCATTCAAACTGCTATAAGGAGCCTGTTGTTGCCAGGTTTAAACATATTTTTTGACCAGTCTGAAAGGGGTATGAGAGTCATAGATTAGAGGTCAATCTCATCGGACCCCATGTTAATCTCATTTTTGTGATTATGGTAGCTTAAGAACGTTTAAATGAGTTTTCTGTAGACTTTACAAAAATGCCCACTCTTACTTAAGGATTAAGTAATTATATTTTGGGTTGCTTGTAAATATGGTGTAGACTCCTCGAGATTTTCTTCAAATTTATCACATACCTATGATGAAGTGATTCCGTTTTTTAGGGTCAAGAGTCATCACCACTTACAACAAATGAGATGTATGCAGTTCCTCCTGCTCGATGTGGCTGTGCAGCACTCTGAAAGTCTGATTCTGATTTGGGCCAAAGAGTCGTAAACGCACAATAGGTTTTCAGAAATGTAGCTCATTACAAACTCAATCTGACTTATGTCCAAGTTTTGACTACAAAAGTATCATTTTTACCTTTTATGTACCCAATAAAAATACGAGGCTAAACCAAACTCTGTCAAAGCTTTTGGCCAAACAGCCTCCCTTATCAGAATTTGCATAGGACACTGCTCAATGCAAAGTGAGAGTCATTATAAACCTGAAACCCATAGCAGGAAAATGAGGCATGGTTTATTACTCAACAGAAGAACTCGCCAGTGCTTTTCAGTCCAGTTGGGCACCGTTAAACCCAACTGCTGCCAACACGTAACATTATGAATGGTGAAGGAAGGACCCGAAGCAGCTGCTCAGGTTTGGAAACCTTTTTGTCATAAAGTCTCAGAAAGCAGTTTGTTTGCTGCAGGTGGTTCACTCCAGCCAGTTTGTCCAAGTGGCCAACGAGTGACAGATTCTCTCTGTTTTATATTCATGAGACATTCAGAAAAACGAAAATGTGGTTTTGCATTGGTCCACACGACACTGAGGCAAACTAAGAAGAGAGAAATCCTTAGCAGGAGGACTGTTTGGTAGGTTGTCTGATTTAAATAATGTCTGGAGTACAATCACCACATATTACAACAGATTGGTGCAGGACTGAGTCCTAAAATGAAAAAGTGAGTTAGCATTTGAGCATTTCCAGTCCAAAAGGCCCAAAGCCATTAGTATTTTAAAATAGCTTATTGGATAAATTATTCATCCGCTGGAGACAAATGAAACTGCTGTAGTATGCATGCCAGTTCAGTAGATGGTAGGGGTGTAACGAAATGGTCAACTCACAAAATGATACGAAATAAGAAACAGGGCTCACGATACGAAATACTCACGATACGAAATAATGATTAAAGGAGACATATCATGCTTGTTTCTCCTTTACACTATGCCAGACTAGGATGCCTGTAAAGCATTTCTGCCCTCAGTACAAGTCATTTAGTTCCTTCATTGCCCCACAATAGCGTTCTCAAAATCCTAATTTTAGGCCATTATCAAGCTCTCGTTGAAACACTCGGTTTCCAGGCTGACCTAAAGTTACCTCGCAACGTCACAGCCCTTTGTGCTCTGATTGGTCAGTTCTATCGGGGGTAGAGCCAGTCTGTCCTTCTTCTTCTACTGTATTTTCCGGCAGGCTCAAAGCAGCAACCGCGTATTGAGTCCCCCTACAGGCCAGAGCTGGTAATGAGTGAGTGTGAGCTAGGGATCTATATACTGCTGCTGGACGAATGTGTTCCTCTGTGACAGTTTTGTGGCTAACGGACATCACAGAGGAGGAAGTGTTTTATCAGATTACTCCAATCAAAGGAAATGTACCTCGTGTCGTCACGACGATTTAAATCACGCGGACATCTCGCAATGACCTATTTTCAGAGGCATCAAATCTCGTTCTAGGATATCAGAAAAAATACAATATCTCATTTTTTGAAAATTAAGGGGGTGTAAGGTCTTGTTTTCAAATTTATTATATTATATGTAAGTATTAAATCATGCATCAGCATGATATGTCTCCTTTAAGGAAAATCTCCAACGGTAGGAAGTTGTGTAAAAGTTGCATTTTCTTTAATTTCTTCCTAATGCAGACATACAAAAAATATTGCTGCATCAGTGCAAAAGAAATGTTCTTTGAAAAAAAAACAAAATTTACGTTTTTTCCCCTTGTTTAGACTACAGTGAAAATACAAACATCAAATCTCAATAAAAAGTGCTTTGTTGTTGTAACAATCAGGATAAGTACATTCTTGAATGAAAAGGAAAACAAATAGTCCTCAGAGCTGCAGTTTAGACCTATAAATGTCTGAACTGTGAACTATAATATTTAGCCTATAACGGTGCATATACTTCTGATCTTCAAGTATGATCAAATTCTGTCAACTCAACAGTAGATGCAAAAATCAACCACCTGCAGCATTCTTCTGCTTTCCTTTTTTACTATGTTTGTGACAAAAAGCCACAGATTGTTGTGTCACGCTCAAAATAACCACAGAGCCGCTCAGCGACACTGCACCGCGTTGGGCAGGCGACTGGGGCTAATGGAAAAGCAGCACAAGGCGAGTAGAGTAGAGCCGGGTAGAGTCAAGTAGAGTAGAGTAGGGCTAATGGAAAAGGGCCATAAGTAAAGCAATGAGTTACTATTTTAAAAAGTAACGTGCAAACACTACTTTTAAAAGTAATTTGCCCCACACTGCGTATTACTGTAGCTTGACAATAGCTCTGTATTTTTGCTGATTATGCATCACCCTAAATAATCATGAAAGTTGGGTTCATTGGAGAAGATAATCATGATGACAAAAATGCACCACTTTAAATTACCCACACAGTGTTCTCAGCACACCACTTAAATTCTGGGTATGTACCTCGTAATGCTAAAAATAATTGAACTTCCTGATTGTTGGAACAGGACAGCTGATCCCTTTAGTGTGTCTGTAACCTGTAATAGGTTTGTTATTTACGACTGAAAGCTTGCAGCGCCGCCAACTTTGAAACATACGGTATCACACCAGTCCACTGTGCAGCCTTGGCAGGAGGAAGCTTGGGTCTTAGTCCATTTATATACTTTATGTGAACATTCCTACGAGTGGGCAGCCATACAGTGAGTGTGTGACTGTTTAAAGCCGGGCTGTGCTGCGTGCTGCTGTGTGTGTTATTGTGTGTATGTCCATCCGTGGTACAGTTCCAAGAAAGCACAGGAAGTTAATTACCCCTGATTGGCCTGCTGTCAGCCTTCATCCCATTTGGCAGGCACTGTTGGCAGTGAGCATCATCCACAATCCAACAGAGATGTCACCTGTGACCAAATGATCAACCTTGGGGACTGTGACGGTAAATTTATGTTGTTTTTTAGTTCAACTCAATCTGGCTTTAGGTTTGATTTTTTTTAACTCCACAACAAACACAATTCCCTTCATAATACAGTCTAAATCAGGTGAATTTGTTTAAAAACTAAATGCTTTCCAACACAAAAACAGCCAACAGTACTTGGTACACAGTGATGATGATGGTTTCAAACTGTTTTTTAATACCTCAATTCAAATGAAATTGGAACGTGGGGTAAAACAAAATAAAAATTGAATGTAATGATTTTCAAATCCTTCAACCTATAAATATCAATCTAAACAACACTCCTTTCTGTGAACCAAAGTGCTTCACAATAGGTAGTAAGTAAAAATCAATAAATAAAACCATTAAAAACAACAGAAATAAAAGTAATAAAACAATAAAAGCAATAAATTAAAGAAAAATATATAAAATTAAGTAAAATAATCACCACACTACTGGGTATTAAAAATTAACCTAAATAAATATGTTTTCAGTCTAGAATTTCCGGTGTTCATATTTCGACCTGGGTTGTTCCAGTAAAAGTTGGCTAGACCTAGGGCTGGGTATTTCCAGCAACCTCACGATACGATACGTATCGCGATACTAAGGTCATGATATGATACTTATCCCGATACATGTAAATTGTGAACATTGACTACGTTTTAAACAAAATTCTTGACAAGCTTAGTTTGTCTTATAAGAAGAAAAAGAACAAGGATGAGACTTAAGTGGTTCTACAACTTGAGAGACATAAATTCAGATCCTCAAAAATGGTAGACCTAAGTTCAAATTTAGGACATATGCTTCATTACGTAGCTCGTCTTCTACCATGAACTGTGCCACTGTTAACATTAGCCATGGTGTATTGACAACAACTCTCATAATATTTAGGCCGTATCGATTCTGTAGAATCCGTATCGATACACAAGGAGTGCATGATGATATTTTGCCGTATCGATATTTTGAGCACAGGCCTAGCTAGACCCCTTCCTCTTCCAACATGACTGTGCACCAGAGCACAAAGCAGGTCCATAAAGACATGGAGGACAGAGTCTGGTGTGGATCAACTTGACTGGCCTGCACAGAGTCCTGACCTCAACCCGATAGAACACCTTTGGGATGAATTAGAGCGGAGACTGAGAGCCAGGCCTTCTCGTCCAATCAGTGTGTGACCTCACAAATGCTCTTCTGAATGGTCAAAAATTCCCATAAACACTCCTAAACCTTGTGGACAGCCTTCCCAGAAGAGTTGAAGCTGTTATAGCTGCAAAGGGTGGACCGACGTCATATTGAACCCTATGGATTAGGAATGGGATGACACTTAAGTTCATATGCAAGTCATGAGCGAATACTTTTGGCAATGTAGTTTATAAAGAACTCCACCAACAAAGCTTCAACAGTTAGTCTGCTCAGTTCCCAAACACTTGTTGAGTTTTGTTTAAAGGAAAGATGATGTAACATGTATGCACGTAAATAAACCACTGAAGACGTCTTGGTAAAACACACTGAGATTGTTTTAACTTGAATGCCTAAAATGTTGATCTATGTTATCACATGAGAAAGAAGAGAAAGGAGTAACAAAGTTGGTTCCAACCTGAAATGTATCCAGTTAACTCCAGTTTTCAGTGGAGCGTTTTTTTTAAGTAATGCTTTCAATCCTGTGGAGTACATGACCTCACACATTCAAAGAGACCTGTATTTTTTCCCTCCATTGTTGGAAACGAGTGAACAACTATTTGTGAGCCAGCACTTATCAGTGTCCTCTAAAAAAACATCACTCTGTTTGAAAAACATGAAAGGTTTTCAGAAACATTGGCAGAAAGCTTAACCCTCTCCTGACCTCAAGACTATGAAGACCTTGTCAGCTTGCCCACAAGTTTATTGGAGATGAAAAAAAAAAAAAAAGTGATCTGACAGAGTGGAAAAGACGGACACGTCACCAAGCATGCCATAGGCCATTTTTATGTACTCTTATATGCTTACATCTCTTTTTATGTTGGCCAAGGACATTACGTTTTTGCATTTCATAACTTTTATGTTAGTTTTTGAGCAGGATAACTCAAAAAGTCTTAAACAGATATGTATAAAAAAGTCAGGGAAAGTTGGTCATGGCATAAATATGAAGTGATCAGATTCTGGTGGTGATCCAAACCTGTCTCTGTGTGTATGCAAGATGTTTTTAAGGATTTCTTCTCGGTAGGGCTGAACGATACAGACAAAATTCCATATTCGATATGACTAGGGGTTTGGTGAAAACCAAGTGGTGCATTCAAGGTCAATTTTAAAAATGAAATTTGTTGTGACTTCCAGAGCTGTACATGCAGGTTGAGTATGGGGGAAATCTATATTGTTTATATCGTTGCTATCTACATTACTTTTCCCACAGACAGATCTGACATCTTTGCTGCCTTCTCAGCTGCTCACATTAGACACAAGCAGCGTTGCCAAGTCTGCTGGTTTTTAAGCTTCTAAGGGCCGCAAATCTTGTGAGTCATGGCCGCGGGTCACAGTTTTTTTGGGCTTGTTTCTCAAGTTCTTGGTAACTCTATCTGTGTGAATAACCCTGATTGTCTTCCAGCTCCCCGTGATAAAGCAAAACACGACTGCGGTAGGCAGTTTGCCCACTTTCTCATTTCCTGGTTATCACGCTCGTCCCCAAACACACTCACACTCATGGAGCATGTGCCAGAACCAAAGTTGCCATGTCTGCTTATTATAAGCAACGTTCTCATCAATAGATGCTTGGCACTGTGATATTGAAATGTAATGTAGACGAAAATTAACACACTTTATGTAGATTTCTCTTTTTAAAAAGTAGTATATCACATTAGGAAGGAAATTGTCCAAAACTGAGCTCATTGTAGTTTCAGCGTGCCCCTCCATTCAAACACAGATTGGTGTCATGCTTGAATCTAATCTACTTGTGCCCACAAACTCTGTCAGAAATCTGGGTGTCATGATTGATGACCAGCTGACCTTTAAGGTTCACGTGGCCTCGATTGCTCGGTCTTGTCGATATGCCCTCTACAACATCAGAAGGATCAAACCCTACCTGACCCAACAGGCCACACAGCTTCTGGTTCAGGCCCTGGTGATTTCAAGCATTGACTACTGCAACTCATTGCTAGCAGGCCTCCCTGCATGTACATTTAAACCTCTTCAGATGATCCAGAATGCAGCAGCACATTGTCTTTAACCTCTCCAAAACAGCATATGTCACCCCGCTGTTAATCTCTCTACACTGGCTTCCAGTGGCAGCTCGAATCAAATTCAAAGCTCTTCTTCTGGCCTACAAAATGGTGACAAAAATGGCTCCTGCCTACCTGGACTCCCTCATCCAGGTCTACACTCCCTCTCGCTCACTTTGCTCGGCCTGCGAAAGACGCCTGGTGCTCCCAGCCCAACATGGCTCTAAATCTCTAGCCAGACTCTTCTTTTCTGTTGTTCCCAAATGGTGGAATGAGTTACCTAACTCCATACGATCCGCAGAGTCCCTTTCTACTTTTAAGAGATGTCTGAAGACTCATCTGTTCAGGGAACACTTTGGCACTTAATCTGATCTTCTCCTCTTTGTCCTCAGAGGTAGAATGAATCAGAAGGTCTCAGACCAGCTCTTAATCAATATTTAGCACTGAATTTTGAATGCTTGGAATGTTGTTGACTTGAATTTTTGTTGCTGACTTGAAATATTCGTTGTGACTTGAATTATTCATTATGACTTGAATTATTTGTTGTGATAAGCTGCATTATAAAAAAAAAAAAAAAAAAGGCACTTTTTCTGGCACTAGATGGCAGCACATGTGGCCAATTGACTTGAAGCACTGCGACGCACTTGCTAAGGTTTTTCCCCTCAGTCCGAATTCTTGCTTGTGTTGTACGTCGCTTTGGACATAGCGTCTGCTAAATGAAATTTTAGAATTGTAGAATTGTAAATTGCTGGAGGCTGCTTGTTTTGCGCTTGTTTTTATCGACCAGGTTGCTTCTTACAGAAGTAAAACGTGTAAACACTGGACAGGAGCTCTGATTCCACAGGGTATGTGACATGATTTTGTAAAACAAAGAGCACAAAAGAAATAACAGTTATGTTGTCTGTAGTAGAACTTTTCTAGGCCTTCACATTTAGGAACAGATATGGGGTTTTGTCCAATGTTGAGCAATGTAAAAGTAACAAGTAATGTGAATAGTTACTTTTCATAGAGGGTAATTAAGTAAAGAAATGAGTTACTTTTTTAAAAAGTAACGAGTAATGAGCAAACACTAGTTTTTAAAAGTAACTTCCCCAACACTGATCGGGACACCCCTAGAAACAACTCATCAGAAATGATTGAAAGAATAAGTTAGAGGTTTTTGTCCAGAGCACGCACAGCTCCCACACACTGGCTTACAGAGCAGAATCCCCTCTATCACATGGCAGGGACATCAACATGTAATGAAGCTGCGTCTGTGATTATTCTCTGTGATGAATTGTACCACTGCAGTGAGAAAGCATGTCCAGGAGCCACAGGCACTGACAGATCATAGTCTCCTATAAGAAATCCAATCACTGCACATTAAAAACATCAGGTTACATTACATCAGGCCCGGTTAGATCTGATTAGATCAGGATTAGATCATCACTTCGACACCTTCTTATCCAGACTGACAGACGGACAAAGCCACTGTGACTCACACCAGCTGTCTGAGGCTGTTTTTACTCCCGTCACTTCATTGTGTTCTTTCATTATCTAATAATGTCAGGTCGTATTAAGACAACGCTCTGATACACAAATCTAATTTGACTCAGCTTCAATCATCAGCAGGAGACATGGAGACATGGAAGCGTCTTAGCATCAGAGTCTAGTTGTATTTCACAATATGAAAACAGATATGAAATTAGAGAAGTATGAAGTGTGGAGAATTTACGGGAGGTGAATGGGAACATGCATTAACCCTTTAATTACCAGATCAACTAAATCTTATCATTGTTTGATTCCTTTAACATTTCAGGAAACAGAAAACTACAAACAAACCAAAAACCAGATCTTTTCTAAAAGTGAGATTTAAATGTTTAAAAAACTTACAGTGGATGACGTGGTGACATAAAAATTCACAAATATTTTCAATTACAAAAGACAGAAATGTTCCGAAATTAAATAGCATTCAAAAATGTATTGATGATATTGTGTTTGACAATGTTGTTTTGATGAATAACAGCTTATATATATGTAAATCATTATATCAGTAAATGCTTCAGTATTCAAATAATAAGGGGGTAACAATAATAATAATAACTTTTAGCTTTTTAAACCTTTATATCCCACTTAAAGGAGACATATCATGCTTGTTTCTCCTTTTCACTATGCCAGACTAGGATGCCTGTAAAGCATTTCTGCCCTCAGTACAAGTCATTTAGTTCCTTCATTGCCCCACAATTGCGTTCTCAAAATCCTCATTTTAGGCCATTATCAAGCTCTCATTGAAACACTCGGTTTCCAGGCTGACCTAAAGTTACCTCGCAACGTCACAGCCCTTTGTGCTCTGATTGGTCAGTTCTATCGGGGGTAGAGCCAGCCTGTCCTTCTTCTTCTACTGTATTTTCCGGCAGGCTCAAAGCAGCGACTGCGTATTGGGTCCCCCTACAGGCCAGAGCTGGTAATGAGTGAGCGTGAGCTAGGGATCTATATACTGCTGGTTGGTGGATGTGTTCCTCGGTGACAGTTTTGTGGCTAACGGACATCACAGAGGAGGAAGTGTTTTATCAGATTACTCCAATAAAAAGAAATGTACCTCATGTCGTCACGACGATTTAAATCTCGCGGACATCTCGCAATGACCTATTTTCAGAGGCATCAAATCTCATTCTAGGATATCAGAAAAAATACAATATCTCATTTTTTTAAAATTAAGGGGGTGTAAGGTCTTGTTTTCAAATTTATTATATGTAAGTATTAAATCATGCATCAGCATGATATGTCTCCTTTAAGGAAAATGTCAGTTCTTTTGGTTTGTTTGCAGTTTCTTCTGTTTCCTAAAACATTGACAGAAACAAACAATGAAATGTTCTGTTTATTTTTTTGACTACATTATCTATTCCTGAATTTATTGACCTCTACAACAATGGAGCTGAGATTTAAAGGGTTAAAGAACATATTTACACAGGTCAAATCAGAAATAAGACAAGCCTCTGTCTGTGAAGTCTTTTTAAACCAAGATTCATAATGGTGGAATATCTCTGTCATGGTCAAACAGGAGCTTCTGCTTGTTTATTTCATCATGTTCTTATTGCCCTTTAAGCTCTGCCAATATCTGCTTTTTTCCATAACCAACCTCCATCAAAAAGGACACATGTGGAAACAAGTACAAACAAATAAAGAGGAGCACTGTGATGTTGTAATCAAGGATGAAAAACAGAAGATGAAACTCACCTGCTGAAGATATTTGAGAAAATGGACACAACAGCTGCTAACATTTGTAAAATATTCTGTTCAGTATTTGTATGAACAAACCCAGTTCTTGAACCAAATACAACATCCTGCTTTTTCATTTGAGAATCAGTCAGATGATTATTAATAACATGCCTAAAGAGGCTGTCAGTAATCCGGTTACATAATATATAATATATATTGATGGTTCAGTCTGGAGGTGCATTCTGACAGTAAAATTGCAGATTTGTGCTCAGCTCTGACTGTCACATGTCAATGTGTCCTTGGGCAAAATACTTAACCCCCAGTTGCTTCGATTGCTGCATCAGTAGCATGAAAACAGGTATGAAAGGGGGTGAATGAGTGAGGTCATACTGACAATGATGATAATAATAATAAATAAATAATGATTACACTTACTGACATAAATCTTTAAAGGTGTTTTTGTGACTGTTTCCAGTTCAGAGGTCAGCACAGTCACAAAAACATGGGTGGAGCGACACAGACTGTCTTGGAGGAGTAGCCCGAGCGGACCATGATGAAATATTTGTGAAACTAATGAGTTTTTGGACGATTAATGCAGTTTTAGGAGCGGCGCTAATCATGCCATGTGTGCTACCTTTATACGGATGTCCGCCGCTCGATTTTGGATCTAAATATCTCCTGAAGCACTGTTTGGATCAGGAAAGCCTTCTGGGTGCGTATATTGTTCTACTTCATTCTATAAACAATGGGAAAGCTGTAGAAACCGAACTTATCCTTTAAACAGACTAACATCTTTTCAGACCACAGGATGTGTCTTTGACATGGTTGTTTAAGAAATGAGAAGCTGCTCATTGCATCAGCTGGAGTAAAATAACCTGTTTCCAGCTGAAGGATAATTGCCCATGCAGTAATTATCCAAAAGGAGGCTCGTACCTGTTTGCTTAGTTAAATCCAGATGGACTTTTTTTTGGCCAGGCAGTGTATTAAAGAACACATATGGTTTCGCTCTTTGTTTCAACAGTAATGTGTTTTTTCTCGAGGGGTCATCCTCGGTTTTAGATGTGCTGGTTTATATGTTATCTAGAGTTTATATGTGAAGACAGTCTACAAACTGCAGAAGTCAGAAAAGGGAGTAACAGAGAGAGCTGTAATGGAGGCAAGGTTTATATCAAGGGAGACTGGAGCTGTGTTTATAGAGCAATATACAATATGGAGATGGAGACAGCGACAAAATTCTCATATAATTGAGCTTTACCATAACACGTCAGGGTTGTGTGTGGCCTTTTCTTTGTGTCTGGAGCACAGATACAGGGAGAGCGAGACAGAGAGAGAGAGAGAGATTGAAAAAGAGTTAGACGGGAATGATAAGGCACATGAACACTTCAGCTCGGCAGCAGTCATGCCCAAAATTAGTCAGAGAAGGTCAGCTCTAACACCTCCAATTATTCCTCTCTTCTCTCTCGCTTACACCCTCATTCACTTAAAGGTACTGTGAGGAGAATCTATTACCGGCATCGTAAAGACTCTGCTACCCATGAGCAAGCGTGGCGACTGTCGTAATGCTGTGTTCCAGTAACCTCGGAACTGGGAGTGACATCATCTCCGACTTATCGGCGTTCCAGTTGAAGTCGGAAAAAAGACATGCCGATCTACCAGGCTATTTTTAGCTGTTGTTAGCACGCCCTGCGTTGTTCACAAATATCACATGAAGAATGTGATTATCACTGTGGCAGCATTTTTGTAAATATAAGTCTAACAATACTATGTATACAGCTGATCTAGATTGACACACCCCAGTCAGAAGTGCAAATAAATTTATTATTACAGGAGCTAAATAACTGTTCACACTGGGGGCATCCATCTTCCATTGTCAACTCGGGGGTGGCGAGGTTTCACCAAGTCCCCAGTAGGAAATTCCGACTTCGGGGGACGTTCCAGTTGCAGTTTCCTTCTCAGAACTCGGAAATTCCTACTTCTGACTACAACTGGAATGCACCAAAAGACGTGTGCAAGCCAAAGCGTGTGTTTGTTGTGAAGCAGCTCGGACCTTCCTCAGAACTCTGCATTGCTTTACAACTTCTTTTTCAACAACTTACAGGATGCAAAGCGACGAGGCAATGTATCTCTTTCCAGTTACGTAGTGGTAGTTTTTGATGTGTGACAACAAGCAATTTTTGGAAAACTTAGTATTGTAGTTGTAGCCGGCTATATATCACTACTTACAGCCCGGTGCTCTAAGACGTGTCTGAATAATATAAATTTGCTCTAGTTTTAATTGTCTTGTTTCCGAAGTTGAGTATCCAGGCCAGTCCAGCCCTGTCCGACCCGACCGCGAAGCTAAGTAATAGCATTTATAGATAACCTATTTTGATGCTATAAAACTCATCTTAAAGTGCGTATTTCCATCAGGCATATATCTAACAGTGAGACTTTTTTTGTAATTACTTAGAAACTCCTCACGGTCCCTTTAAATAGTAATTGTAATATTCTGGGCATCTGTTATGTCCAGAGCTGCTGTCATTGTTGATATTCATATCGATAACACTTACAGCAGGAGTCCAATAAAGCATCCATTAATTATACGGCACTTCATATAGAAAGTATACAGTCGGCCCTGCAGCTCCTCTCAGGCTCCCACCAGAGCTCCAAGTTATTCAAGTTTACATTCCTCACAAAGGATCATTTATTGCAAGGCTTAAGTGTTTTGAGATTATTTATATAAATCTCAAGCAAATATTCGGAAAATCAGCTGTGAGAGCATGTAGCACTGCGTTTGAGAAAGTAGCTCAGCTGTTATTTAGCCGTGACACATCAGCACATCTGGTCTCTTGGTGCTCTCGTTTGTTCTCATGGATTTTTTTTAGTATGGTTGAGATATAATGGGCTGCGTCCACAGGATCCTTGCCATCTTTAGACAGATCTAGAATTATAAAGTCCAGGCTTTTATGGCCCCTTAGCTGTAAAATATGAATATAATTGTGGGGATTCATCCTCCTTGCAGCCTGCTCTCTCTCCTCCTCCACTCCCTTCCTGCTTCACTCTCTGCTGTGGGTGTGCTCTCCTCCTTCACCTCGGTTCCCTCGCCTGTTGGAGATCAGCAATCAAGCTCTCTTTATAAGCTGCCAGGAGTCACCTACTCATCGCCAGTGTTACTTTAAAACGTTACTTCAAAAAAGTAATTAGTTATAGTTACTATCCCAAAAAAGCAATTGAATTACTAACGGAATTACTCCTTCATAAAAGTAAATAATCACCAGGTAAAGTAATTGATGGGTTACTTTTTTGAAAAAGCTTTTGCTGCTTGAACGGTGTGTCTCCATCTCTCTCTCCCTTCATGTTGTTACCTGCTGCAGCAGCTCTGACATCATCAGCAGAGTTCTCGGTGTTTTCGGTCACTAAATTTTAGATTTACTAACAACCGACAAACACTTTGTTTTCGGACATAATGTACACTTCACATGTGTGTTCTTGCCTTTTACTTCTTGTACTTCCATCCTGGAATCAGCAGTTTTAACTCCACAGACCACTTCGGACTCGCCGTTGCTGCAGCTAACCGTGTTGCCAGATTTTGCGATTGAAATAAGCCTTTTTAAAGAGAGACACCTACATGAAGTGTGTTTTATTTTTTATCCATGTTACATTTCAACTTCAAAGTCATATTTCTTCTTTTTTGTCTCTTAATTTACTAATTAAACATCCTTTTGTTTGGAGGTGGAACATCCTTTTCTTTATTCAGAAGTGGAGGGGCTACTGTTATTTGTAACTCAGTTATTGCTGAACAGTCTGTCTAACCTTGAGTTTTGTAACCAAAAGGACATGTCAGGATTTTATCTAAGTTTTATCTTAATCCTCTACCGCTTTATCATGGTGAAAGCAGTAGGAGAACAATTAGAAATCAATTTAAATCTGGCTTTATGGATTATTTTAGGTGGAAACCCCTTTTACCGTAATTTTAATTTGTATTAGGGTGGGATAAAATAATTTTTATAATTCCTGAATCGGGTTTATATTGGCAGTAGATCATGCAGCAGACTTCTCCTGGGTCTGGGGGCTCAACAAGCCCAAATGAGCAGCTGCACTATTAGAACAAGCCCAAAAAAGTGCATCCTACAACTCCCAATACACATAAGAAGCCGAAAGTTGCTTGTAATAGGCGGACCTGGCAACTCTGGCATCACGCTCTCTCGTGTGTCTGTTAGCGGTGCAGCTCCTGTCTGTGTCTGGCTGAGTGAGGCAGGTCGGATAACAGCTGCTTGACATCGGAGCAAAGTAACGCGGCACATTTCACTGTCAGTAACGGTAACAGCATTGTAACACATGAAAAAGTAATTAATTAGATCACCCGTTACTGGGAAAAGATAACGGCGTTAGTACTGCCATTATTTCTAATGCCGTTACTCCCAACACTGCTTGTCGCTGGTGAATTGCTTCACTTGAGTTGTTTGTTTCAGCTGACATTATTTCAGCCCTTCAGGCTCTTTAGCCTTTACTTCTTTGTTGGACTGTTGCCTTTTTTTACTCTTGCTACTTTTTGAATGCACTTGGTACTAATCTCTGCTTTTTTGCTCTTTTTCTCACAGTGATCTCCTGGAGCCTCACCCTGCCACTTTTGCATATATCCCCCTCACTCACCTGGTGCACTGGATTCACTTTACCCTTTATTTGTGATTTCTGGAGCTGTAAATAAAACCTGTCCTCTGTCTCCTGCTTCAGCTTTGGGTCCAACTGTTAACAACTTTTGGGACTGTTACCCAACAATAATAATGCAGATTTGAAAATCTACTGTCTGTTTATACATGATCTGCTTCAGTTATTCTTACGGAGCCCCACTGGTGACATTGTATAGAAAAAAAAAATGCGTGGTCACGCGAAATTCACCTTTAGTATTGAAATCTGCCAGTTTCAGAGCAATACAGAGACTGTAGCCTCTTAATATGGACAACTTTGAATACATTGATCTTTATTTTAATTTGGGAATGAACAACAATGACATTCTCAAGTCACTTGTGAGTAATTCTTAGCAAGAGACACTTAAAAAAAAATCAAAATTGTACTATGATCTGTAAAGTCCAACAGAATATTATAAAGTGCATTCTCAGGTACCTCTGTGAGTATTTCCAGAGGTAGGCCCACAAAGGTAGTCCTACCTGGGAATGTGCTTAACAATATTCTGTTGGACCTCCTAAATCATACGTACAATTTTGATTTTTTTGACTGAATTTTTTGATATTTGCTGATAGTAAAAATGGGCCTCAAATGCCTGATTTTGATGTTCTCTCAATCAATAATGTTGTAGTAAAATTGTCTGGAAATTAGCAGTTATTTTTCCACGGTGCCACTGAACGCACCACCATCATGCCGCCGTAACATTTGGCCTACTGAAACATTTAATTGCTAAGAATTACTCCATGCCTAATCTCAAGTGACTTAAGAATGTCATTGTTGTTCATTCATTGTAACAAACAAAAATAATCTTTATACCGAGGCGAGTCTTCGTCCGTCTCCAACACGCAGACGTGCTTTCTCAGTAAGTGCTCTTTCATGAAGGTCTGTTCCCATGCCAGATGAAGTCGGCCTTGCAATGTTTGCAAGTGATAGTTGGCTTTGCTTTGTTGAGCGTTAAATGCTCCCAGCTTTTGGAGGTTTTTGGTCGTTCGTGAAGTGATGCTGCTGTGGATGCCGCCATTGTGAATCCTTCTGCATGTTATGTGCAGTGATGGTCGCTAGTGCGGAAGCTTACAGCGAGAGAGCAGGCTCATCTCCTCCTAACTAATCGACTTTGAGCTACAATTTCATGCACCAAAACACCTGTGATTTGTTGCCGATGATAAATGATTGCTAATAAAATTAGTTGACAACGAATTTGATTAACGATTTTCATCGATTTAATCGATTGGTTGTTGCACCCCTACTATAAAAAGCTTCAAAATTTGCTACTTATCCTCCTCAGCGCCCAGTTTGTTTGTGATTTTTGGCGCGAGTGTAGTGTCCGAAATGTTGTTTGGTCATTCCCTATGTAGTCCACTACTGTATTTCATTTACACTACATAGGGAATAGTGAGTGAGTGAAGGAGTGGACAATTTAGAAAACAGCTAATGTGTTTTTAAGTAGCGTTGCTTGTATTATTTTGTCAAAACATGTCACTGTACTACAAGTAAAATCTTATTTGCATGGGATTTTTTTTTTGGGGGGGGGGGGCAACTTTGTGGAATTTGCATCTATAGTTTATGGTATGTTGGTCAAAGGATAAGTTTGGTTTCTACAGCTTTCACATTGTTTATAGAATGAAGTAGAACAATATACTCACCCAGAAGGCTTTCCTGATCCAAACAGTGCTTCAGGAGATATTTAGATCCAAAATCGAGCGGCGGACATCCGTATAATGGTAGCACACGGGCATGTATAGCGCCGCTCCTAAAACCGCATTAATCGTCCAAAAACTCATTAGTTTCACCAATATTTCATCATGGTCCGCTCACGCTACTCCTCCATTACAGTCTGTGTCACTCCACCCGTTTTGTGACTGTGCTGACCTCTGAACTGAAGAAGAAGAACGTATGCCTCCGCGCATGCACAGTACACGTCCTCCTTTCGATGAGCTCCTCATCTGTAAACTCTGGCTCGAACTGTAAGGACACCCATCATATTCAAAGTTCTCCTCAACAACATCTTCATCCGATAGATATTCGTCCATTTTGCACAAAACTGGAAGAAGAAAGTCGTTGTGTAGCCGGCGGTCACCCCTGAAACATGAGCCGTACTACGCATGCGCAGAGGCCAATACTTCTTCTTCAGTTCAGAGGTCAGCACAGTCACAAAACATGGGTGGAGTGACACAGACTGTCATGGAGGAGTAGCCCGAGTGGACCATGATGAAATATTAGTGAAACTAATGAGTTTTTGGACGTTTAATGCAGTTTTAGGACCAGAGATAATCATGCCATGTGTGCTACCTTTATACGGATGTCCGCCGCTCGATTTTGGATCTAAATATCTCCTGAAGCACTGTTTGGATCAGGAAAGCCTTCTGGGTGAGTATATTGTTCTACTTCATTCTATAAACAATGTGAAAGCTGTAGAAATCGAACTTATCCTTTAAGACTGTTACTTTTTGGACATCTATAAAAGTTTTAAAAATGCTTTGCCTTTTAGTAACAGACAAGATAAGTGGGTTTAGAATAAAGTTGTCAAACAAGGGGGGCTCAGGACATGTTTTTGGAGAATCTTCTCTCTGAATTTCTTACAACCTGTCTGTCACTCATGTGGATTTGTCCCTCTCCGACTCTCCAGTCCTCGTCAGAGCAGTTTAGGTCCTGACAGTCTTTATGTCGGGTGGCTTCATGGATAACAGTTAATCAATATCTCCACTAGAAGTCCATCTTTAACACAGATGGGGCAGTTTAACATCTTCAAATGGCCAGACGATTGGAGTCAGAGCATCAGAGAGATAACAGGGCAGATGTGCAACAGTAGATGATGTGCCAGAAGACCGAGCGACTTCAGAATAAATCAATGACAAGCCCATTACCCTCAGAGTCAGCCGCTCTGTGTGGCAGATAAAAGAGGCGTGAGGAAGACGGGCTGATAACGAAGACGATGAAAAGAAGGACAAAAGGGAGGCAGCAGAGAGAAAATGATGGCACAGATGCTGTCAACAAAACGGGCAACTAACCATTCTCTCTTTTAATTTTCAGCATGAAAAAGGACAACAAGGGAGAAGTGAGACTGTTTTTCATGTTTCTTGTTTTGTTGCAGTGCACATTCAAATACTTCAACAAAAGTCTTACAGTAGATAATTTACGTCTGATACTACAATCAGACCGTGCTGATAAAGCCAAGTGGAGTCAGAGATAATGGATAATAAAATGAAATGTAGAGATCACAAGCTCTGGAAAAGCTGAATATCCCTCCCTCTTTTTAAATTAAGTATTATCATAGTGGTCTATAACTCTTTCATGCATGGTGTCCACTACAGAATACGTTTTATTCTCTTTAGGTTGCAGTATCATGTCTACCTGCCAGGTGGTAAATTCTCAAACCTTTGTCTTAGTTTTCTTAAAAATATAATCTTTACACATTTTTTCCATATCAAGATATTGCATCATAAATCCAAAATAGCTGACCAAAGGCAAATTGGATGTTATGCCCGTTTGTTTGCATTTTTTATTTTAAATTCTGATGTAATTTACGAGTAAATAGCTCTACTAAACAGCAATAAAACATATACTTACAATTTTGTTTTTGTATTCGATTTACTCCAAATAAATGTTTGTCAAAGATTTATTTTTGAAGATCTTTATTAAGTTTCACTAAATTACTGTAAAAAACATCGATGCATGGTGACCACTGTAGTGTGTATAGATAGGCTACATAACTCCATCAAAATATAATGTTGAAAAATTAATGTGATTTTTTTATATTTAACTTGAACTTTAACAGTAAAAATAAACATATTTAAAAGTATTTCATTGTGATTTTATATAAAGAGTATTTTGAGATTTTTGACATTTTTTCCCCTTTTGTTCGTGAGAATAAAAGAAAATGCCCCCTCAGTCCAACCCTGTTTAACTCACACCAACCACCTTAAACCTCCTCCAGTGTTACTTCTGCACACACAAACACACTCAAACACACACCTATGCACACACACATGCTCACACAAGCACACACACCATCTTTGTGGGTGCTTCATGCTGCATT